>PVJO010016780.1:0-41006 GCA_004026905.1 Hystrix cristata
ACTTTTGACAGTCATTACCCTGAGTTATCACAACTCCCCCAGGCTCAGTTCCATCAGACTGTCCCCACTTCAGACACCAGTCACAAGTCCCTGGCCACTTCTGACCAACTTGCTATAAATCAAGGGTTTCCATAACCTTATCTTCAGAGTTAATAGTTTGCTGGAACTGTTTACAGAACTCAGAAACACATTTTGCTTCTGTTTACAACTGAGTAAGAGCCAGATGGAAGAGATAGGGAGGGCTTGCCATTCCCTCTCTAGGCCTACACCCTTCCAGCACCTCGATGTGTTCACCATCCCAGAAGCTCTCTAAACATCATCATTCAAGAGTTTTTATAGAGCTCAGCACCAGTCCCCACCCTATCCTTCTCAAGAAAGTAGGTGGGACTAAAAGTGCCCATTCTTTAATCACTTGGCCTTTCTGGTGACCAGCCCCATCCTAAGGTTTTTCTAGAGGCCTCACCCAAAAGTCTCACCCTTTTAGAACAGACAGAGGTGTCCTTAAGGATAGCAAAAGAATTTCTATTTCTTGGGAAATTCAAGGGTTTTAGGAGCTCTGTGTCAGGAACTGGGGACAAAAACCAAATATAATTCTTCTATGCCACAGCTAATAATGAAAATGTAATTTATAAATTGTGAAATGGTACAGCCTCTATGGAAAATAGTATGGTGTTCCCTTTAAAAAATGAAAAATAAAAAAAAAAATAAATAAATTTAAAAAAAAATGAAAAATAGAATTGCCACATGATCCAGAAATCCCACATCTGGGATTTCAAAAGCATTGAAAGAAGGATCTCGAGGAGATATTTCTATATCCATATTCATAGTAGCACTGTTTATAATATCGAGGTAGAAGTAACCTAAATATCCATCAAGTAGTGAAAAACTAAACAAAATGTAGCATATATATATATATATATATATATATATACATATATGCTGTTGAACTAAAACTCTCGAGATCAAGGAATCTCTGAAATAAAAGCATTTATTGAGATATTACAGATGATAGCCAGAAAGAGGAACAGGTCTTGGGTGTGACTAGGGGGTCATGGTGGGATTTAAGGTTTTAACAGTCAAAAATGTTGCAATACTTTTGTTGGTTTGGTGCATACCTTTTAACCACTTAACTTTTCACTTTTCTTATCCCTCCTCTCCTCCATCCTTGGGTCCTTGTAAGTAAATTTGGGACATCTGAGAATTTTTTTCTTTTTGGTACAATGGAATATTATGCAGGCTTTAAAAGGAAATCCTGTCACGTGCTGCAATATGGGTGAACCTTGAGGACACTATGTGAAATAAGCCACTCACAAAAAGACAAATACTGTGTGATTCTACTTTTATGAGATATCCAGTCCATAAAAACATTAAGCAGAATGTGGTTATGAGGGGCTGAGGGGAGGGAAGGAAAGGGAGTTGGAGTTTAATGTTTATAGAGTTTCATATTTGCAAGATGAAAACATTTTGGAGATCTCTTTTACAAAAATATAAATACCCTTAATTACTCTACTACTGTACACTTAAAATAGTTAAGGTGGTAAATATTGTTGTGTTTTTTACTGCTACAAAAAAAATCACATCATAAATGTTTAAAAGTATGTCACATATTAAAAGTGTGGCTTATATACGCAAAAAATTGTCTAGTTAATACTTAACAGAGTGGTAGAATGACCCACGCAGTCCTCAGCAGTGCCAGACCGTTGTGGGTCTGCCCAGTATAGCTTGTAAGCAGAAGAGAGAAGAGGCGGGCCACTTCCAAGAGGACAAAGGAAAAGCTAAAGTGGCGTGTCTGTGTAAACTCCTTATTGAGTTTTTCAGCCATTCGCTTGCCATTCTCCCTGATTTTTTTTTTTTTTGATATAGGGGAAAAAATATAACTCCCAACCTGCTAGAGGTCAGAAACTCTGAGTTCATGATCCCCGAAATTGAAGAATGAATTCTAAGGAACAAAGGAGGTTAAGAGTAGGAAAATTTATTGAGGGAGAAAGCCCCTGAGAGGCAGGAGGGGACCCGAGCGGGTTGCCAATGAGCCCACTTTTCAGAGGAAGTTTTATAGAGTAAAATCACAAGGTAGGTACAACGTGGGTCAAAATTATAATCAACCAATAATATTGTAAGAATAGTCGCTTAGGTAATATTGATCCAATGGGGAAACAGGTCACGTAGCAAATGGACGTGGAAAGAACAGACGTTGCAGGACGGAGTGGATTCAGAGTCCTGGTCACCCACCAGGACGACTGGTATTTGTCTGAACTTCATAGGATCAGATGAGTATAATCGTCGGCTTATTGTTTATCTCCCAGGCTTATTTTCAGGCCTGGCCTTCAGTGGAAGCCCCTTTGGTCATAGTTGTAGCGTATTCTCTTCTTACATATTGACTCTGTTGAGGACCCAGCCCTGTCTGACTGCCTATAATATTTCTACCTAACTCAACTGTATATAATATTTCCAGTATTGTGTATTGAACCCGGGGCGTGATGAGCTACATCCCCAGCTCTTTTGACTTTTTTTTTCAAAACAGGATCTCACTAAATTGCCTGGGCTGATCTAGAATTTAAGATCCTTCTGCCTCAGCCTTCCAAGAAGCTGGGATCACAGATGTGTATCACCTTGCCTGGCTTTCCAAACAATTTCATTGTGAAAATTTTTAGACATACAAGCACTTATCCTAGTTTTATTGGAAATCTGAATTTGGCTTCACAAGTTAATCTTAATTGTAATGTTCTAAGTAAATCCGCATGCTTGCTGTTATAATTTTTATAATTTCTAATGCTGTAGACGCTGTGGTCTAGCCCAGGAGTACAGGAAACAACTTCAGATGCAAATAGCCCACCAGCAGCAAGCCAAAGAGGCAGAGAAGGAAGAGAAGCGCCGAGAGTTTGAAGCAGGGGTAGCAGCAAACCAGAGTTGCCTGGACAAGATCCAGGAGATCCTGTCCCACCATCCTGTGCTCCCCCGGAACATCCATCCCATGCGGAGGGCATGCCCTAATAAACTTCCACCATAGCTGCGTAAACATCAGTGTATCTTTCCTTGGTCTTTTATATTTTTAACTACAATATGTTTGATGTTCCCTTTAACTCATGGATAAACTGTTGTTTTCTCAAAGTTTGTATAATTCATTGTACTTACCTTTCTTCCTTCAAATAAACTTGTTCTTTTTTTTAGATGTCATGAACTTACAAATCAGAATAGTCTATTTCACATCAGAGTTTTTCCCCCGACTTGCCGGCATCCTTCCGTTTCTTATACACTTACTAGTAACTACGTTTTCTGATATCTACCTACCCATTTTCCATTTCCTATTCCCTCCCTTTTGCTCTCGCTACGTGTCAACAGGGCACTTTTGCAGGCAAGACTGGGACTAACAGACACATATTCAGTCATTCAGCGAGTACTTACCGAGTGTCTCTAATGTGCCAGGCACTGTGGTAGACCTTGAGGCTTACAGAGTGCAGGCTGTGCTCTGCTCCTAGTTACTCCATTTTATCAAGCACCAGTCTGCCCTGAGTTACTCCATTTTGAGTGCAAATGCTAAGGCCAAATGATTTCCCATCTTGTGGGATGTTGGACACACAAAACTTTCTGAGAAGTGTAACTACAAGCTGCACAGCACAGTTATAAGGTACAGTCTGATCAATAACTCATTCATGTTAATAAAAAATTACCATTTGTGAACTTACTGAATTAAACTAGGGACACATAGACACTTGGACTTATTGGATCACATCAGGGATGCCATGCTCCTGAGCTTATCAGACAGACCCAAGAATGATGTAACCACCTCACCAGAAACATCTGAAAGACTGCAAATATAGTATAACCAGCACTACAAAATAGAAGTTTAAAAGTTAAGATTTTTTTTTTCTTTTAGAGATAAGCAACTTCTCCAAACTTCCCCTTACTGAGCATATAACCAACACCCCCTCCTCTCCTCAGCCCCAAGGAAGTAACAGAATATACAGATACTGACACCAGGGGGCCTGCAGCCCAGTTTTCTTTCCACAAAGGGAACAAAGGAGGGGATAAAGTGAAGATCTGCATTGTCTCTCTGTGTCCGCCCCCCGACCTGTGCTCAGTGAGGTGTGATTTGAGGCAAATAGGCCCCTCCATCTTCTGAGAGCTAGCTTTAATTAAATCATTTTTCCTTTTTACTAAAATATATGGCCTCTCTAGAGGTTCCATTTGATCCAGCTATTCCCCTGCTTGGTATCTCCCCAGAAGAATTGAAAACCTCATACCATAGAGATAGGTGCACAACCATGTTCATAGCAACACAATTTATAATAGCTAAGTCTTGGAAACAACCCAAATGCCCAACAAATAAGGAATGGCTAAAGAAGATGTGGTTTTTCTACACAATGGAGTACTACTCTGCCATAAAAAAGAGTCATTTGTAGGTAGATGGATGCACCTTGAGCACATATGCTTAAGTGAAATAAATCAGTCACTCATGAGTACACATCAAATTGTTTCTCTGATGTGAGAAACCGTAAGTGTACATAAAGACAAAGAGGCATAATAGATATTAGGTAAAAGAAAGATAATATTCAAAAGAGAGGAGAACTACAAAAGGAAAAAGGGGAAAAGAAGGAAGGGAAAAGAGAAAGGGAAAAATGTAAAAATGTAAATAAACCTGCTGTAAATAAGGAAAGGGGGGAACAGAAGGGAGGGATGGGGAAGGGGCGGGGGACCAATATACATCATATATAGGTACAAACTACAAGAAATGGGATCATTATGTATACAATGTACCAATACATGTTCTTGGCAAAAAAATAAATAAATATTATCTAATGGAAAGATAAATAAATAAATAAATAAATAAAATATATGGCCTCTTTTGGTTTGATCAGCAAAGAGCAATGAACCTGAGCGTATGGACCTATGTGGCCAGTAACAATAGCAATACTGACTCATCACCTTGTCACAGATCGCACATTGGAGCCTCTGCCCAGGAGAGCCCATGGTGACAAACTTCCGACCCTGTTCTGAAATCTCCTCAGTTCAGGTTTCCCTACCTTCTGATGCTGCCCACTTCAAAAGCTACCTGGATTCTTTCACCCTGATAGCTCTACACTCGGGTTCATTACCCCTTGTCTGACCACCTGTAGTCGCTCTTCACATTTGTACCATATTGGCTCTTTTGCTCTCTGTCTATAAATCCTATGGCCATCTCAACCCTTTCTTAGCCTCTCTGTAACAGGATACAACCATTTGAAATGTGATACCCAATTTGAGTGTCATAGATATCAGTAGTTAAGTTTGGAACAGGGCCTGGAGATATGGCTAGGTGATAGAGCTCTTGAGTAGCATGTGCAAGGCCCTAAGTTTAATCTCCAGTACTACCAAAAAAAAAAAAAAAAGGAATAAAGAAGTCATAATTACCATGGTCACAACTACCAATTGAAGTTAGAGGGACTTCATGAAGTAAAGCTGATGAAAACAATGTAGCTTGTGAATTTATTAACAGTCAATAAATTCTGACATTGTGGGAAGACAAAAATATGTCAGTCTATGTAAATGGCATGGGTCACTCATGACTGGGTTTCAGCAAAACTAAACAAGCCCCTTTGCTCTTGTGGAGTTTACTTTCTAGTGCAGGGAAATAGGCCATGACTGCTAAGTACTATAAAGAAGGAAATGACGGAATACAATTCATTTTATTTTATTTTAGAGGATTACAAAAGTACTGACTTTGAAAGAGAGATTTGAATGAACCAGCAATAGGAAAACCACTGCAGGCAGAGGAAAGGGCCAGTGCAAGGACCCTGGGGCAGATGCCTGTTTGGTGCAGTAGAGGTATATGGTATTTGGGCTGAATAAAGTGAGTAAAGAGAGGATGAAAGAAAAATAATAAGTGGCAGGGGACAGGTGATGGAAGGCCTTGGAGCGATGGCAAAGTCTGGCTTTTCCTTGGCTACTGGAAGCTGTTACAGGGCTTTCAGCAGATGAGCAACATGATTTGATAAGAAGTTGCTAGCTGCTATGTTAAAAATAGACATCAGGGAGACAGAAGCTGGGATGCCAGTTAAGAAGCAATGTTAAAAACTGTATGGATGGGAGTACCGAAGGAGCCAGCACAGATGAGTCCCAACCATCCTCTTAACCTTCCTCTTCTTTTGTATGCACACCCTACTACACTAAGACCAATAGCGCTTATGATTTAAATCTAAAGTGTTCCCCTAAAGTGTCATGTGTTCAGATGTGGGGCTTTCAGAATGTGTTTAGATCATGGGGGCACTAAACTCATCAGTGGATTAATCCAGTGAGGAGTTCATAGCTGAATGTGCTGTTAGGAGGTGGGGCCTGGATGGAGGAGGTGGGTCACTGGGAGCTGGCCTACACAGGTTTATTCTTGTCCCTGGTTCCTCTCTGTGGTGGACTGATATGGTCAACTTGAGCAGGAATGCCCAGCTGAACTGAGTTATACTGGTTTGGGGGGGGTAGAAGATCCACCTGAAGATTATTGCCGACACAACATAAAGGAGAACAGGAGCAGAAGATAGCGGCTGGCTGTTTCCCAGGACAAGCTCTGTTGTGGCTGGTTCTCCAAAGGGAACTCGGCTGTTTTCCTTGGAGAAGGAGCTTGAAGCTTTGCTGTCATCCAGCATGGCTGCTGTTTGCTTCAGGTGAGCTCTGGTCTTCATCTCTGCTTTGAGCATTGTATCCTGGTTCTAGTATAGGTTTCTTTAGCCTTTTAGTGCAGACAAGAATGTATATGGGACATTGCTGTGGGCTCTCAGCCCTTGATTGGATCTTTTGGGTCTCTAGTGCATAGATAGACTTTCTACACTCTTCCTGCATTTGTCTTGTGTGTGTGAATGTTGTAGCCTGACTTGTCCTGTATTAAATCTGCTCTCTTGCAAACCATTGACTCTAGAAAAGTAATTAATACACACTCCCTCTTTTTGGCTACCAAACAGCTGAGAGTTGAACAGCTTTCCTCTGCCATGTTCTTCCATTATGCTGTTTCTGCCTTGGATAAAGCCAACCATGGGCTGAACTCACTAGAAACTGTGAGCCAAATAAATCTCTTCTTTAAGATATATGTAACAGGTATTTTGTCCCAGTGATGGGAATGTGACTACTACAAATAGAATACTATATAAGTGAAAGGATGTAACTTCCAAGTCTGGGTCATATAAGATACAGCAGTTTTTGTCTCAGTCTCTTGGATTATTCCCTCAGGGGAAAGCTGTCAGTACCTATGCTGGTAAGGACAGAATTGGTGCTCAGAGAGTCCGCTGATGAGACTCACTATGCATTGTACATTCCAGCCATGTTCCTGGACCTTGGAAGAAGATCCTTCAACTTTACCATCAGGCAGGCATCCAGGTGACCCTAGCCCTGGCCACATCTTGACTGAAATTTCCTGTAAGACTCTGAACCAGAACCCCTCCACCAAAATGCTCCAGGTCCTGACTCACAGAACCTGTGAGGGATAACCTATGATTTTGTGGCTTTTTAAATTTTATTTTTTCCTTTTTAAAAAAATTTTATTGGTACATTTTTACAGTACATAATGATGACATTCATCATGGGGAATTCATCCATGTACATAATACATCTTAATTCTTGTTCCTTCCCCTTCCCCTCCCCTGTTGTGGTTTTAAGCCACTAAGTTTTGAGGTGTTTTGTTAGACAGAAATAAAGAACTAATACAAGGTGGTATCTGGGACACTGCAAAAAGGTCAGATTTAGACTGTACTTTGAAATTATACCAAGCTAGATTTGCTGACAAATGTGTGTGCTGAATGTAGGGTTTGAAAGAAAGTCAAATGTGACCTCATATTTCTGGTCAGGGCAATAGAGCAATAAACTGCCCTTGTGAAAAATAGTTAACATATCCCTCAAGCTATGAATCTGGAGGTGTCCTTAGCCAAATGAATTCAAAGAAATTAGGAAATTACTGGATAACTCTGGGCAGTATTCTATCTGGGATTTCACAAAATATTTTTCATTTATCGAAGTATGTTTTCTGATATATCAGTTTTTGTGAAAAAAAATTTGGAAAGACTGTAGACCAGATCCCATTCCCAGAGAGTCATTAGAAGTGCTCATCTTTTTCTCACATGTTTGTGTAATTTATTACATCATTCCCATAGAGTATTCAGAGAAGCTTCCTGTAGGATATTCCTTTCTAAATAAAGCAGTACTTTATTTCTAGGAGCTCTAAAAATAAAGGCCAATGTTTTAATGTAAAATTTTGGGACAAATTCATTCTTTTGACTAAATTCAAGAGCTATATTTAAATAATTCCATACTATAAAATTCAACCATCATCAGTGATGTGGGGGTGTTGCTGGGGATTGAACTCAGGGCCTTGCACTTGCTAGGCAAGCACTCTACCACTGAGCTAAATCCCCAACTCCCATCAGTGATTTTTAAGTGATTTCAAAGGGCTTTGCAGTCATTACCCCATCCAACCTTAGAATAGTTCTATTGACTCAGATAACAGAAATAAACAATTCATAACTTTTAAATTGCATACCATCCTGAGTAGTATGATAAAATGTCATGTCATCCTGCTCCCTCTTGCCTAGGACATGAATCATCACTTTGTCCGGTGTATCCATACTGTATGTGATACCCACCCATTAGTCACTAAGTAGCCATGTTAGTTACTATATCAACTCTCACAATATCACAATATTACAATATCACAGTACCTGTATTCAAGAATCTTTATTTTACCTCATAAAGGCCCTCAAATGCAAGAGTAGTGATACTGGTAATTTGAATATGTCAAAGATAATCCATAAAGTTATAAAATTAAACATTCCTGAAGAAACTATATTACAATGAAATTCTTCAAGCAAGCACCAGATGCACAACTTCTTCATCTTAAAACTGACAAACAGGTACTGGGAGATCTGTGACATAAGGCTATTTTTGCATCTATAGAAGCCAAACCATTACTTCTGACCTTTTGTAGCTGAACTAATATTCTCATTCCTACTAGGTAAATTTTCCAGGATGGATGTTAGACTCAGTCCATCAGCCACAAGTTGGCAAAGAATAGATCTTTTGCTTGAGGAGTCTTCTCACAAAGACTGCAGTAAGATGTCATCTTGGTCCAATGATGAGAATTTCCTCACTTTACCTTAAACTATCTATGTAATGCTTTCACCAAAGTATTCACTGGTGTAGTGATTTATTTGTTTTTCATTTTGTTCTGTATTGAGACAGGGTCTCACTATGTAGTTTGAGCTGGCCTTGAACTCACTATGTAGCCCAATCTGAACTTGAATTTACGGCAGCCCTCCTGCCTCAGCCTCCAGAGTGCGAGGATTGCACCATGACACCTGGTGAATGTATTGATTTATGGTTACCTTTGTTCTCTCTCTATAAAGTTCATTACAACTTCTTTTTCTTCAGAACATTCTTTTAGGACAACTTGAATCTGGGCGTTGGTCATTTATATTTACCTCAGAAAATAGTAAACTATTTATTATTTACTTTAAAGCAGAATCATTATTTTACATTGACAAAGTGCTTCTTTTTAGTAAAAAAGTGCAAGTATAGTAAGTATTCAGAAAGGTTACATTCATACACATTTTATTACAGTATATTGTTCTATTTTATCATTATAGCTGTTAGTTATGGTTGTGCATAATTCATAAGTTAAACTTTATCACAAGTGTGTACACATTGGAAAAAAAAACAGTGTATATAGAGTGGAACAGTATCTGCAATTTCAGACAGACTGGTTGTCTTAGAATGCATGTCCCGTGGACAAAGGTGAATGACTGGATAAGACCTACCAAGGACTACTGCCATCCTCCTGCTTTTTATGTGTCGACTTGTTCAATCCTCATGACATCTTTTGAGGGAAATTCTATTACTATCAAGACCATTTTACAGCTGAGGAAACTGTAGGGCATAGTGAATCTAAGAGAAAACCTAACGAACTTCTAGACTTAACCCACTTCACTTGCTTTTAGTTACTTACTTTTAGTTGACTCAAAAATCACCAATTTTAGGCTGAGCACAGTGGTGTACACCTGTAACCCCAGCTGCTTGGGAAGCTGAGACAGGGGGATTGTAAATTCATTGCTAACCTGGGCAACTTTAGTGAAACTCTGTCCCAACGTAAAAAAAATGAAAAGATCTGGGGATGTCGCACAGCAGTTCCTGGGTTCAGTCTTCAGTACTGGAAAAAAATCACCAATTTTAAATGTCACATACCTAAGCAATATTTAATCTCCCACTAGCTTTGCTAGATAACGCCTCTGGACATACTGGTCTAGTAGTAATGATTGCCTAAGCTGTTTCCCAGGAACTTGGAGGTCACTTTTGATGAGCTCAAACTTGTTGAAACCACAGACCCTATATGTGGAACTGTACAAGTGTCTGGCGGGTGACCTTCTGACAGGAGAGGGACAAAAACTCTACCCCCAGTGCATACTAAACCCTGCCATTTTTTGAACAGCTGTCCAACGAAGAGCTATGAAGTTTGATTATTCATGCACACACCAGTGCTTGCTTTCCTTTTCCTTACTTCCAACTACCTCTTCCCATGCCTTAGACTACTTTGTTTCTTTATCCCATAAAGATCCTTAACCCCACCCTTGGGAGATAGATTTCTCCCATCTCTGCCTCCACAACAGCCACTTTTTGAATAAACACTTTCGAAAAATGTGTCATGTCATTGACATACTGTGTGGTGGGCGAAACAGGTCTGGTTCAGTAACAATAGCAGTGTGAAGAAATTACCAAAGTCACACAGAGTAAGAAATAGAGTAAGCAATATTAGGGTTTGTACTAGAGTTCTCTAGAGGATCAGAATCAATACATATATGCAAGAGCATTTATTAGATATGCTTTCGGTATCAGAGGTGGAAGAGGACGCAGTGGCTGTCTGGTCACTGGAGAGCTGAAGGACCCAGTTACTGCTCAACCTAAGAAGCTGGAAGCCACAGAACAAGAAGGATCAAGGATACAGCTCCAGTCAAAGGTCAAAGACCCAGAAACTCACTGTAGAGTTGTAGTGTGAGTCCACACTGAAAGGCTGAAGAAACTGGAGACCAATGTCCAAAAAAAAAAATGGCCAAGATTGGAGCTCTTCCAAAAGAGGAAACCCTTCCTTCTTTCCATTTTTATTCTGCACAGGATACAAGCATATTGGTTGGTGCCACCTACACTGAGGGTGAGTCGTTTCCTCTCAGTTTGCTGGAACATACATGTCACCCACAGACACACCCAGAACTGTATTATGATAGCGTGCTAGGCAGTTCTTACTCAGGTCAAGTTGTCATAACACAGTTAATGGTCACAAGCCACCTCTTGTCAAGTTGACAACCAGACACACCTCCCTCAGTCATAGTGATCTCCCAGTACAATAGCTCATAATTACACCTAACATGATGCAACTACCCTGCATACTAGTGGAAATGCACTAATTTTCTTCCCTGAAAGGCAAAGCTTTTCTTAGAGTGATGCTTACTCTTTTCCTGACATTCCATAATTTAAATGTTATAATGTAGATTTTTTTTAATGTTCCTATGGTATTTTTTTAAAAACTGTATTAAACTTTTATGTTTATCGATACATATTTGCAGTACATAATGATCACATTCCTTGTGAGGAATTACTATACGTCCATAACACATCTGAATTTTTTTCATCCCCTTCGCCTTTTCTCCCTTCCCACTCCCTCCATCTCTTGGTTCCCTTCTCTTGCAAAAGAGCTACTTCCTATTTTCCTATTTTTATCTTTTATTTTACTCCTTATTTATATTTTGGATTTCTCATATAAGAGAAATCATACAGTACTTAAGCTTGTGTGTCTGATTTGTTTCACTTTAAAATTATGGTCTCAAGGTACATCCATTTTCTTACAAATGACTCAAGTTTTTCCTTCTTTAAGCAAGAATAAATACCACACCTTCTTTATCCAGTCATCTGTTGATGGACATATAGGCTACTACTAAGATTTAGCAATTATCAGTTTGGCTGCTATAAACATGAGTATACACATAGCACTGTAGTATGATGTTTTTAACTCTTTCGAGAATACCTAGAAGGGGAATATCTAGGTCAAATGGAATTTCAATTTTTAGTTTTTTGAGGAATCTCTGTACTGATATCCATGGTGGGTGTACTAGTTTACACTCCCACCAACAATGTAGAAGTGTTGCTTTTTTTTCTGCAGTCTCTCCAGAATTTGTTATTTGATCTCTTGGTGATGGCCATTCTTTCTGAAGTAAGATAGAATCTCAGTGTTGTTTCAATTTGCATTTCTCTAATGGCAAGTGATGTTGTATGTATTAGCTCCTTGTACTTCTTCTGAGAAGTGTTGACTCATTTTAGTTGCCCATTTTTGATTGGATTTTTTTATTTGGGGAGTCTAATATTTTTGAGTTCTTTATGTATTCTAGATATTAGTCCTCTGTCTAACTGTAGGCCTTTGTTTCTCTATCAAGATCCAACCACCACCATTAATTTGGGAGGGCAGGATGCAGTATAATTGGCCCAGTACCCAGTTTTCTAGTTATGAACTGCTGTACTGTTAATGACACAAAGGGAATTCAAATATTTTCACACAGAGAAAACCAATTAATAACAAACACTATACCACTCTAGCAATAGCAACAAAATCAGCAACAATAATAGCATCAAAGACAAACTGGATATTGACATAAAATAAGAATCAGTAATGTACTATCCTTAACCATAGAAAAGAAATCTACAATTATAGTGTAAACACTAAGACAAATCAAATATCGACATACAGGTATTATCATCTAAATGCAACTACCTCCACTAGCAACGGAATAGAATTTAACAGTAATAGTGTAGAGTTAACTATCTGAAGATTAATAAAGCCTAGTAGTTACGCTAGTAAAGGTAGAAGAGATGGGGAACAAGAGAATGAAAAGAGTAAAATTTGAAAAATTAAGTAAAGAAAAATGAGAAGGAGGAGAGAAAAGCGAGATAAGGGATTCAATTAAGGAGTAAAAGAAACTTAATAGAATTAGATAAAGGTAACAAAAGAACAAATAGAAAAAGGAGAAAAATGAAAGAAAATATAATAAGCAAAAAAGAAAAAAAAGAACCCCAAACTCCCAAAAGTAATGAAGAAGAAAGAAAAAAAAGGAAATGAGTCAAAAAACTTCCTCTGTATTTTTGAATGAGTGGTTTCCTTCCGTGGTCTGCAATCTTGGGATCCAGCAAGTCCCAGTTTTCTCAGTCTTGCTTTACGGTGTGGGTTGGTGAGGCTCTGCTCCCCATTCCGGAGGTTCCCTCTGTCTATCGACCCAGGCTGTGGCAACTCTATCCAAGCCATGACATGTTGGTAGATGGTGCAAGCTGTCAGAGACTACTGGTCTCTGTTATGGCAGCTGGCTGGGTGTTCAAGCAGACTGCTGGACTTAAACCCAGCACTTTTGGACCCAGTCACTTCTGAAGGCCACCAACACTGGGCCCGGCTTCTCGCCATAGAGAGTGGAGCCTGACAACCTCACCAGCCTGAGCTTAAACTTCACAGGGGTCTATGTCTTGCCTGCAACTTCGCCACGACTCTCCTGTGGCCATCTCCTACACAGTCACTGTGGGAGGGTAATACTGGAAACCTCAAAGTAAAGCTGTTCTGTGGCTCAGTCTTCAACAATTAACCTCTTCCCCAAATGGCTCTTGATTAAACACTCTGAAATATGGTGGGTGCTGCTCTGGATTCCTTCTCCAACTCTAGCCTGTCATGTGGAAGGAGTCACTTTCAGAGTAAAATCTCATGCTGATGTTGCAGTTTACAATAACTGTGGGCTTTTCTTGGGACTAGCACTGCTGGCTCAGTCCATTATTTCTCCCCGGAACTGCTGACCCTCCAGGGTTACCTGTGTCTGTGGAGACAGGTTCTCCTCCTCCAGAGCCAGAGTAAGTTCCGAGACTGGTTTGCTCTTTCTCTGCATTGTGCTCTGTTTCTCTTGTCTCTTTGCTACTTCTGGTTTTCTGGACCCCAGAGAGAGTGTATATTGTTGCTGATTTCCATTCTGCCATTTTTTTCTCCTCGATAATGTAGATTTAACAATAGTTAAGTATCGATATTAAGTTAATTAATGTTGTGTTACGAAGAAAGAAAATGAAAATATTTGGTTAACATACATATATGTATGTTGGAGACAGGCTACATAGAGCCATGACTCCAGGAATCGTATGCCCAGCTAATTCGGAAAATTGGGTCAACCAAGAAGATGTCCTACACACAAGGACTCTTCTGTGTATTGTTCCAGGAGTTATTGATTTCTTGTGGGCTGCGTTGAAAATAGGTTCCTCATTTACTGGAAACTATATGCTATACTTATATGTTTCTTATTAAGTAGAAAGTTACATGTTGTTTTTGAACTTACTGATACAGATAGCTTAGCATACTTACTCAGAAATTTATGATGAGCCTACATGTTTTCCCAAGATTGTACTTATGTCACATTGCTAATAAAAATACAGAGTAGCTGGGATCTGGTATCTGAGTTCCTTCTCAGATCCCCAGCCACCCCTGTTTCTGAATTTCAATGTGGATTCCAAGTTATTCAATGTGCCTCTCCCTCTGATCTCCCCTCTATCACTCCATGGCATACATAGGCACAAACGTGTTAACAAAATAGGAAAGAAATACGCCAATTACAATCTTCATTTCTATAACTGGTCACATCATCGTGGCTGGGTATTCATCGCTACCTTCTTCTGCTACCCATTCTATATTCCCTTGGCCTTCAGGAATCACCTCAGCAGGACTTGGTTATTTAACCGGCTGGGTGACCCATACCTGTTCCTGAGGGTTCTGGGCCATTTGTTATCCTGCTTGGATTTCGTCGTTGTAGTTTCTCATTGACTTTAACAATGGGGCGTGGAAATAGTAGGAGACTCCCTAAGAGATCACCTGCAGAATCTATTCTTCCTTACCTCTAATGTGGAATAGTAGTCCCATTTCTCCTTTGTAGTCTGGGTCAATCGCCGCTGCCAGCACTGTAACTGCCTATTTAACTTGTTGACTCAGAGGCATGAGGAGTTCAAAATGACCAGGTGGAAGTCTTAACTTCCAGTTAAATGAAATCATTGTCGTGTCTCTTGGTATAAGCCTTCCTCCCTCTGAAATTAAGATTTTTAGGGGTAGCAGGGCACAAGGTTGCAGGAACAGGAAGCAAAAATTGAGCTAGTGAGTCTCTAGGGGTAATGTTGAGTGGTACCATTCCCATTTCCACCCCTTGATTCCTGGACCCATGAATCCTGACTATGGGAGAAAGGGTACCATATATTGGTTGCTAATTCCAAGCATAGGTAGCCTTCTAAAGAACCTTGCCACCGCCCTGCAAAGAATCACCACTAGTTGTGCTGTAATTGTGTCTTCAAAAGGCCATTCCACTGTTCCATCAATCCAGCTGCTTCTGCGTGGTAGTAAACATGGTAATACTGATGAATCCCATGATCATGAGCCTCTTGTTGCATTTTTTTTGGTCATGAAGAACATTCCTCTGTCAGAAGCAATGCTGTGTGGAATACCGTGATGGTGGATGAAGCATTCTGTAAGTCTGCAGATGGTGCTTTTTGGCAGAGGCACTGCATGCAGGGAAGGCAAATCCATACCAGAATAACTGTCTAGTCCTATAATCACAAAGCACTACCTATTTGCTTAATGGAAGTGGTTCAATATAATTAAGCTGCCACCCTGGGGAATGGTTCCATACTGGGGACTCAGTGTTGGTCTCTGCTTCTGGCAGATCTGACATTCAGTAGTGGTTGTAGCCAAGTCATCCTTAGTGCGTGGAAGTCCATAAGGCTGAGCCCATGCATTACCCAGACCTCCCTCCATGGCCACTTTGTTCCTGAGCCCATTGGGCAATGACAGGGCTGGCTGAGGAAAGAAGTTGACTGCTAATTCCCAGAATGGGTCATCCTATCGATTTGATTATTAGAGCTTCTGGAGCGGTCACTTTTTGGTGAGCATTTACATAGGAGACAAATTTCTTTACATTCTTTTCCTATGTGGAGAAGTCTGTCTACATACCTCTTCCCCAGATTTGTTACCAGTTTTCCAGTCATGTGCCTTCTAAGTCCTTGACCGTTCAGCCAGATCGTTGGTACAGCCCATGAATCTGTATATAGTGACACATCTGGTGATTTTTTTTTTCTAAGCAAGGAGTATGACCAAGTTCGCTGCCCAGAATTCTGCCCACCATGAAGATTTCCTTTCAGCATAGTCCTTCAGGGATATCCCTGAAAGAAGCTGTAGAGCTGCAGCTGTTCACTGTAGGGAGGTGCTTGCATAACGTGTAGAACCATCTATAATCCAAGCCCCAGTCTTCTCTTCTTAGTTCGTCATAAGGCGCTAAGTGCTTGCTGAGGAACAGAGGGCAGTATAGCAGGAGTGGGGACCAATATGGGGATTCTCCAAGTATTAAGTATATCTACCCCACTTATGCCTCTGGAGCTGGGGAAGTGACCGCAGAAGGGATCTGCTGAGCCTACTGTGAGCTGGACCTGGTTTGAGTTGTAACTTTAAAAAAAGCTTTTGTTGAGATGACAGATTTTTTTTTAGGTCTACTATTTTGTCTCTGAAGTATTCCTTGATATGCATCAAATTTGACAGCACATTTTTGCATATAATGTCTTTTCAAATTGCAAGCTTTGAAAACTGGCATGATTTCCCTACAAATTAAGCATAGTGTCTTATTTGCTTTGACTAGGAATGTTCATGTGTCCATTCTTCATTGACCACTTTTCCTTCATCCACAATTTTTCTTTTTTGGAGTTCAGTTTCCTTTCAGACAACATTAGTCATGTTGAAATTTTTTAAAATAAATAAATAAGCAATCTTTTTTCTATCGACAATATTGTTTATGTAGTTATAACGGTATCATGAGCAAAATACCATTTGATACATTGTCATACTTTTTTTTTTTTATTGTGCTGGGGATCGAACTCAGGGCCTTGTGCTTGCAAGGCAAGCATTCTAACCACTAAGCCAAATCCCCAGCCCCACATTGTCATACTTTCTATACTACCACTGTTAAAAAACTATTTCATTATCAGTGCCTCTTAGTAATGCAAAAGTGATATTTATTTTGGGGAACTGGTACATGCATATAACAAGTCTTGGATTATCAATCCCTTTATCAATACTCCTGTCTCTCTTTCCCTTTCCTACTTCCAAGGGTCTGCCTTCTAGTTTCCTGTCATATCTTCTTTGTTTTACTCATTTACTTATTTGTATTTCGTTTTGCATATAAAAGAAAATATGTGATATTTAATTTTCTGAGTCTGCCTTATTTTGCTTAACATGATGGTCTCCAATTTCACCCATTTTCCTTCAAGTGACATGATTTCATTCCTCTTTATAGCTGAATATATATGTATGTATATATTCATAATATGTATATATAATACATATACACATATATAATTTTTTCGAATCTGCTCATCTGTTGACTGGGCTTCTGGCTATTTCCACAGTTTAGCTATTGTGAATTGTGCTGCTGTAGGCACAGATTTGCATGTTTATGGATACATGCACAGGTATCACTATAAAATGCTATTTTAACTTATTTTATGAAACAATACAACAAGCCCAAGTTTAATAATTAAATAAGAAAACATAAATGTCTGCTTAATTACAATAATCACTTGTCTTCACAGGCGCACATGTGTACATATGTTGAAATATTATGCATCACGGTGTTACACATGCACGTGGGATGTCACATGTAACATCTGACCAAGACAGGTTTGATTTGACTGACTGTGTAGCAGGTGCAAGAGATGAAGTTAGCGCTGTGCTGTGTCCTCTGCCCAACAGGGTTCTGTTGCCACCTACCCAGTCTGTGCTGGAGCACCATGAATCGTGAAAAATACCACTGAAAATCCCACAATAATGTTAAAGTTTTTGATCTTGTGGCGCTGCATTACTAGCTGTCCAGGGCCAGAAACTGGCTGCACTTTGGGAGTTGGACACAATGGATTAGAGAGTTGGAACTTTTTTGTGGTGGGTGCTGAGGACTGAACTCAGGCCCTTGTACTTGCTAGGCAAGTGCTCTACCATTAAGCTAAGTCCCCAACCCTTGAAGAGTTGCAACTTTCAGCCCCTCCTCTCTTGCTCCTTGAAGGGAAAGAATAAGAGGATGTGGCTAGAGGCTGAGTTCTCTAATACTTCCTGATCAAAAGTTTCCAGACAAGTTCCAGATCGGTTCTTGAGAGGAGATGTGGCCTGCGAGGACATGGATGCTCTCAGATGCCCCACGCCCCACGGCATCTCTTTGTTTGTCTGTTCCTGACTTGTTACTCTTCATAATAAACGCATCAATGAAAGTAAAGTCTGCTCCTATGTTCTCTGAGCAGCTCTAGCAAACTGTCAAACCTGAGCAGAGGGTCGTAGGAACTCTGACTTATAGTCAGTCAGTCAGAAGTACAAGTGGCCCAGGATCTGAGGCTGGCTTTGTAGTGGAGGTGGACTTACGACCAAACCTTTCAGCTGTGGGGCCTGCGCTAATTCTGAGGAGTTAGTGTGAAAATTGGATTGAATTGTTGAAAACCCAGTTGGTGCCCAGAGAATCAGAATTGGTGGTTGGTGTTGGAAAACACCCTGTTTTGTAAGTGGTGCTGGCATTTGAACCCATTCTGATCAGAGTTTATGCTTTTAGCTATTCTGCCTTCCATTTCTTCCCAACGGGCTGTATGGGTAAAATCAATTAACTGTAGCTCTTTAATGTGTAAAAACCCCATCATGAGTATTTCATTCAGTTTTTTAATTTTGCAAATGAAGAAACAGAAATCATAGAAAGCCTCCCTCTCCCTCCCTCCCTCTCTCTCTCTCTCTCTCTCTCTCTCTCTCTCTCTCTCTCCCTCTCCCTCTCCCTCCCTCTCTCTCTCTCTCTCTCTCTCCCTTAACTGAGGTTCTCTGAAGATCCTGCAGACTGCCGAGTTAAGACCTTGGCTAAGCAGAACATTGTAACTGCGGAGCAATGGAATGTTGCAGGTTGAGCCAAAATTATCTTGGGCTCTCTTCGTCGCTTTACTAGCCGCTGACTTTCACCTCTGTGTGTGACCTAATATCCTCATGACTATTAGGTTAAACTCGTAAAATTTATTGCTAAGCTTAGCAGACTGCTAGCCTCCACCAACTCCGAAGCTAAGAATAAGATCTGAAACTTATAGAAGATAATTCCTCACTTTTCTGTAGCCCCGCCGCCCCAGTGCTCCCACCGATTTATTTGTCAAATATATTCTAATTTTCTGTTGTTCTGTGACTGTAAAAGTTCATGTAACCTTTTCCATTGTAAAACATGTTATTCAGGGTAATTTAAACTGTTTTCCCAGATGATGGTCACTCATATTTGGGTGAGAATGAACTATTTTCTTATTCTTTTAAGGCAGAGTCATGAAGCCATTCTGTGTACTGTTCTTCCTCATGCTACAGCATAAATTCTAATGAAACATCTTCTGGATGGCAAACAATAAAAGAAAATACACAGGCATGGTGGAACACACCCATAATCCCAGCTATTGAGGAAGCTGAGGCAGGAGAATTACAAGTTTGAGCCCAACCTGGGCAACTTAGTGAGATTTTCTTTCAAAACAGAAGAAATAAAAAGGGTTGGGGATGTAGCTCAGTAGTAGAATATTCCTAGGTTCAATCCCCCACACTGTATGAAAAATAAAAAATAAAAGTAAATAAAGCATGATTATTATTTTACATCAGCACATACCATTGTGATTTCTTACCAAAATCTAATTTGGTATCAAAGTGCTCTTAATCAATATGCTTTTTAGGGCTTGCTGTCTAAGCTATTACCATGCGGCTTTTTCATTCTACTCCCATTGCTTTGTGATCTCTGTCTAAACCGTTTTTTGTTAATGTTGTATTTTGGTGCAGATCCACCAGGTACACATATGCGTTCACATTCCATATACACATTACACATGGGTATGCATATTTTTCCTTCTAGAAGACAGCTTTCTAATGTTTTGATTACGTTATATAAACAGAGAAAATAGCCTCTCAGAATATGAATGAGAGTTTCATCTAATGAGAACAATAGCTTCCTATAAGGAGAAGCTCCTGAGGTAACCAGAAAAGGATATTTTAATCACAGTTAGTTTAGGGAACAATAAAACTATGTGATTCTATTTAGGCCACTTGTGAAAATGTCAGCTGGATGAGGACCCTGACAGCCTAAACTACCACCAAATGTCAACTATTTTCTGTGAAGTTTGGAGACATATGTTTTGCATAGAGGCTGAGTATTGGTAATAATACTTTGTACTTCCAGGCACTGCGATATGGGACTTTTATCGGAAATGACTTTGTGGCTAGCGCTCTGGGAAAACTGATATAACAAGACAGTTCTAGGCTGGGTTCTGGCCCTACGTGCCATTAATCAGTTGCACACGACTTCAGGTTGGATTCCCTGTTAATTTGCATAAATACTGAGGTACAGCTGGAGCAGGAAGGGACTCAAAGCTATCCAGCCCAATCCTTCCCTTTATAGATGAGAAATCATGATGGGTTGGCTTAGCTGACACCTGTGACCATCATGCCTGCTGCCGTGGAGAGGAGGTTTATATAGCGCGTTTAGTGGGAATGTTATCTGGGTCTCAGGCAGGTGGGTGCCATGGCAATGGATTAATTTTGAGAAATGGCCAGTTCTGGAACATGGGCCGTGAGTGCCTTATCTCAGTCTGGAGGTCACCAAGCATCCTGGACCCATGAATCTAAAAAACATGACTGATCAGAGGCTTATTGTTTGAAGGTCTGTGTGGCTGACTTCCATCACAGCTGGTCTGTGGCTTTATGTTTTCCTGACGAATACCTTTTAAATGTGACCTTTCCTGTAAGGCCGGTGCATTTTATCATTAAGATATGAAGCAGAAAAAATATGCCATGTACAAGATCCCAATAATGCCAATCAACATAAACATATGCCATAACACGAGCTAAGACAAACGTTATCAATAAGCCCATGTGAAAGGAGGGGGATGGGAGGGAAGGGGAAAGGAATTAGAAAAAAAAAGCTGTAATATGTACATGTAACTTACTCCCCAAGATGATTGTAAACTGCATGAATTGCAAACATGTACTACTAAAAAAAAAAAGATATGAAGCAGAGTATGGGGAGAAAACAAAGTGACACTGGTGAATTGAAAAAGAAGAAAGAGATAAGGAAAAGAAGAACTTTTACCTCGGGGTATAATAGGCTATAACAGGACACTTACATTTTGACCTACAACTACAGTAGCCTGGGTTGGTTCATTACTGTTCTCTCTTTCTCTGTCTCTGTCTCTGTCTGTCTCTGTCTCTGTCTCTCTCTCTCTTTCTCTCTCTGTTTTAGACAAGGTGTTGTTGCTAAGTTGCCCAGGCCAGCCTCAAACTTACACTCTTCCTGCCTCAGCCTTCTGAGTAGCTGGGATTACAGCATGCATTTCCAAGCAAGCCTGCTTCTTGTTATTGTTGTTGTCGTTTGCATATTTTTCACGTGTGTTGTGTGCATTTTCTCTCTTATTAGACAATGAGTTCCTTAAAGCATGAACAAAGTCTTAAATACCTTTGGAAATGCCAAGCTTTAAGCCCCGAACAAGTTCACAGAAAATTTTCCTCCTTTGTTCTGAGGGAAAAAAAGGAAGGGTTAGTGGCCAAAGTGGAAGGGTCACCATTGAGCATTTTCCCGATTCTTTCTTCTTCCCCTTCCCCTTCCCCTTTTCCTCCTCCTCCTCTTCCTCCTCCTCTTCTTTTTCTTCCTCTTCTGAACTGGAAATTAAACCAAGGCCTCACACATGCTGCACAGACCCTCTACTGCTATATCCCCAGCCTTTAAAAAATTTTTTTAAATTTTATTTTGTGTAACAAGGTCTGGCTAAGTTGCTCAGGCTGGCCTCAAACGTGTAATCCTCCTGCCTCAGCCCCCTGAATAGCTGGGGTTAGAGCCATATGCCACTTCTCCTGGCTCTTTTTTCTGATGTTTTTTAGTCACCCAGGCCCAAGAAAGCCAAGCAAAGTGGAAATGAGAAAAGGCCACACCAAGAGAGAGACATGCCCAGAGAGCACCTGGCTGGTGCCGACAGGGGCGGAACTCGACAAAAGGAGGCTGCACATGCCTTGGAGCTGGCAGGCGCTGGCAGGTGATGGCAGGTGATGGCAGGAGATGAGTCATTGAGTCATTGGAGGTCATTAGACCTGAATGTTTCTGTGGCTCCCAGCTGGGGGTTGATGACAGGAAATGTCCTTTAGCTTCAGGTAGCCACAGATATTGGCATAGAGCAGATGAAGGGTTCCTGAAGCCAATGTGAGGTCTTTATATTCTTTTTTACTACTGGGAGAGCAGGAATTTTACAGGCTCATGTCTTGACTCTATGCCTAAGACTGATGGCCATGCTTGTTTTTGCTGTGCTTCTGGAAGCCTAAATCAAATTCTAGAGTTTTCAGGTGAACACAAGCTAGCAGATTAGCTATGTCAATGTGAAGACTGTGGGTTGAGGGCAAGAGAGTTTGCCCCTTCATGGCTCTGGTCATTGAGTCAAGGTCACTGCTTTGTGCTGTTCCCTCTGCCTCTCAGCAGGTCTTGAGGGACTTGGAGCTGATCAAGGGAAAAACATGACCACAGATTGGTAGTAGAACACATACGAGTACCTGAGCCTCCTTTCGGTGGAGCTGCTTGAGAGGAGAAATTCCTCAAGTCCCAGGAGCTGCTCCAGAGGCTTATGGAGGGAAGGGTCACTATCTAGAAGGGCAGCGGGACACAAGAGCTGTGTAGGCGAGATTGCTCAGCAGCATGGTGGGAAGTCTTTGGGTTCAGAGCTTAGAAAGGACCATAGCAGTTTGAGGCCTTATTCCTACAAGTCCCTGACTTATCAATCGGTCACAGCTGTTGGATGAGTCTTCCCAAGGTATACAGTATTTGCTGGTTCAAAATGTGCACACTTGGATTATTTTTTAAATAATTGGATGTGCAAACATTTGAGTTTGGGTCTCAACCTACGGTAAAGGAACAAATAACCCCAGCACCAGTACACCGTGGACACATTTAGCTTGTTTATGTAATACTCTCTGGGCACAGTATCCAGCTGAACCAACAGTCACCGGTCCCCAGACAGACCTTTCACCCCTGCACTCATTTCCCCTCTGCTGTGCCTTTCCTCAGTGTTGCTCAAGGACACTTCCTATTCCAGCAAGCTCAGTGTACAGGCCACTAAAGGTAGAAGGTGCCATAAGACTGAAGAAAGAGTGCGCTGAATCCAGGATCGCACAAAGTACAGTTTATTAAGAGTTTACTGATAGAAGTGTGTCTTGGGCAGAAGCAAGGCAGGAAGATCCTGGTACCCCAGGGCAAGACGAAGAAGTTTGTATACTAAACTACACAAAGGTGGTCCATGGACGCCAAAAGCAATTGACAAGGCAGACACGGTGGCAAATACCTATAATTCCAGTTTCTCAGGAGGCCAAGGGTTTTAAGTTTGAGGCCATCTGGAGCAACTTAGACTCTGTGTCAAAACTAAAAATAAAAAGGGCTGAGGATGTAGCTCAGTATAAGAACACTCCTGGGTTCAACCTCCAGTACTGCAAAAAGAAAAAAGAAAAAAGTTATTAACGTGTCAAGTCTTAGCTATGGGACAGTCTACATGCCCATGGCCAGCATGAAGTGCTCAGCTGACTAACATAACCACTTTGCTTATTCTGTAAGGTCTGGACTGTGTACCAGTGTCACCTGGAGGGTAAATTGGAGGTTGTGACCGTAACAGCTGGAGTGACATCAAGCTAGAGCCCTATAGTGTCCTCCCTCTCACATCCCCTGTGGGGTTACAGCCTTTCTTTTGCTAGGAACTGGACTCAGCTGTCCTCTACCCGTGGTCTCCCCATCCATTCTGAAGGCCCCTGCCTTACCCAGCTCATATCCAGCTCTTGGTTTCTCTTTTCTGTCAGGTTAGCTGTGATTAGACCATGAGCTGTTTGAAGGAGCGAGCCTGCTAAGGACTGAGTTTTGTTTTTTCCTGAAATTCATACACTGAAGCCCTAACTCCCAGTCCAGCTGTGTTTGGAAATAGGGCCTTTAGGGAGGTAATTGAGGTTTAATGATGTCAAAAGGAGTGGTGTCCTTGTAAGAAGAGGAAGAGACACCAGAGCTCACTCGCTCTCTGCATGCACGGAGAGGCCACATGAAGGAAGATGTGGGGAGAAGGCCAATGAGCCACGAGAGAGGCCTCCCTAGAAACCAACCTGCTGCCACCTTGATCTTGGACTTGATGCCTCCAGAGCTGTGAGAAAATAAACGTCTATCACTAAAGTCACCAGCTGTGGTATTTTGTTAGGGCAGACCGTGCTGACTAATACAGAGAGAGACCTGACTTGTTCTCCTTTAAATAAATCTCTCATGGCACCTAAAACTGTGCCTGGTTTATGGAGGCCCTTCAACAACAGTGTACTGCATTGAATTAAGGTCCTCAAAGGAGTGAAAAACGGACAGTCCTGGTAGGGCCCAAGGCCAATCCTACTCCATGTACTGCTTAGAAGATAGTCACGGGCTCACCAGGCTTCATCTACACCTGCAAAATCCAAGGAGCTTTGACACCAGAATGTTCAATACCAAACCTCACTTAGCAGCAAAGGTTGACCTGAGCAGCAGTAATGCTACTCCTATGGATTTTACTACAGAACTATTAATATTTTTCATTACTGGGCACTGCCCCAGCTCTGCCTGGGATCTCTGTTATAAAAGATTCGTGGTTTAGGTATCACACTACCTTTCTAAAATCCATAAAGTTCAGAATTTAAAAGTGCATCTGGCCTCAAGGGACTTGGATAAAGAGTTTTGGACCTGGGCTATTTAGGAGGTTAACACCAAACTCACAGCTCTCAACTCGAGGAAGACCACGGGAAACACTAATTGTCTGGTCTGTAAATAAACTGCAATTGCTTTTTGAATAGAATGGGAAGTGGCTGAATCTTAAGCTGAGAAAGTACATGATTGGAAATAAAACGTGTTTATTGATATGCACAGTACAGATGCCAGAGTTGTTTTTGAGCAGTTTATTTCATCAGCCTACAAAATGTGCTGAGTACAGTTTTTTAAGATGTAATGAAAAAGTACAATATTACCATGAGAAATAACTGTGGTGCAGATTCCAGTCCGGTTGGCTTTTTATAAATGGCACTTAACAGCTGGAAAAATCAATAACAAATGCAATTATAAGAAGGACACTAACAATCATTCATTATGGTTATCAGTGTTACTACCACTAATAATGTGAATAAAATTAATTTGCTGAATTTAGAAAGCATAGTATGTTTTTAGCAGAGAATCCCTGAGGTTTTTATAACCACTGCTATCTTGGCTGCATTAAACTCTCTGTTAGATCCTGTGGGGCAGTATATATAAATGACAGAAGTTCTGCCCTTGAGGAATTTACAGTCTTCTTGAAGCTCCAGATCTAAAGAACAGAACTGATTGAGAACAATACAAAGCAACGTACAATCAAGTTCTGTGTTGAATATAATTTTAGTGTGTAGAACAGATTTACTGCTGTGCTAAGAAGGTTCCAGAATTTCTAAGTAGCTTGGGTTTAAGGGAGGCATCTGTTTGGAAGACAGGGTTGGAGAATGTGTCTTGAAGCGGCATTAGAATAGTAGTACACCATTTTATTTAGATTTTAGGGTCATTTGGAGTGACTTAGAGCAGGATCATGTTACTTAAGTGATACTTTGGAGCCGCGCTGCTAGGGCTTGGGTGTCTTGGAAAAGGCAGAGATTCATGGTGGCTGGATTGTCAAGGAAGGCACCAGGAAAAGTTGATTCTGCTGTGGGCAGTTCATTGTGAGAAACAGACTTGACACAATCGGAAAGTCTATCTTGGCAGTAGAAGAACTCTGGCATAGACCCCACAAAAATTCATTTTACGAGTGAGGAAAAGGGAAATCTCCTAAACACTAGTAGATTTTAAGAAAAATTAATTGCTTATAAAGTTTCAGGAATGCACATCCCATCTTAGGCACAATTCATGACCAGATCACCCTAATTCCTTTTCACTAAGAGCACAGTCTTGATGGTATTGTTTACACAATTAGACGTAATCATCTCTATTATAAATTCCGGGGAAAAGAGGGTGCATAATTAGTAACAGGCAACAAGGGGCTGCAGAGTGTTAGCAGCTTGGAGAGTTGGGGGCTGGGAGCTCTGGTGACTTCTGAGGCCAGGTCAAGGCCAGTTGAGAGATCCAAGAACTGAGGACCAGCGACGGCCACATTTCGACTGTTAAGGAATCCAGTGAGATAATGCAACACAGGGGCAGCTCTCAGCAAATGCTAAATGTTACAACTCAACATCACAAATACTACAGACCATAACATATGTTATGTTGTAGTAAAATTGTGTAGATTTCCAGAAGTGCCCAGTTTCTACTCCTAGTTAATTTAGTTCTGGTCTAGGAGAAAGAACAATGTGGCTTACTTGCTGAAGCATCTAACATCTTTCTAATGCCATTATTATTACTTAACAACAATTCACATGTGTTTAATGTCTTACAAACATGTTTAGTCTTACTAGGTCCTCTCCACAGTCATGGCACTTGATAAGAATGTGTTTCTCAGTTTTCATTGAGATATGACATATGGCAAAATACATAAAAGGTCCAGCTCACTGAAGTATTCCATATATTTGGTCCAGATCAAGGTATGGGACATTACCAACATCCCAGAAGGTTCTCTAATGCACTGTCATTGACCCCTCAGTTATTCATTAGTTTCTAATACCACCCACTAGTTTACCTGTTCTTTAACTTCTTATAAATGGAATCACACACAGTGTAGTCCTCTGTGTCTGGTTTCTTTTACTCAACAGGTCTATGCGATTCATCCACATTGCTGTATGTGTCAGTACTTCTTCCTTGTTGTTGCTCAATAGTATCTCATGATGTGAATACACCACAGTTTACTTATCCATTCTCGTGTAGGCAGAAATTATTAAACAAAATAAACAAAGGAAGAAATCTATGGCCAGAGTGACTAAGTCCCTACCCTTTGGTCAGGTAGCTAGGAAGGTCAAGATTTGAACCCAGGTCATTTGGCTACAAATCTAATGTTCTTTTTAAGGTACCAATCATTTCAGAAACTTTATTTAGGTTGTAGAATTATGAATTGCACAACTTATTTTAAATCACTTGAAAAAAGTAAATGGTTCTATCAAAAATCAAAGAAAAACACACAAAAAATCTCACTTTATTTAGACTCCTTATGTACTCAAAATGAACAGCACACACAGGTAGGCTTTAAGTAAGTACTTACTGGCCATGATCTGTATGGAAGACAAGGAGATGAAGGAGGAGGCAGACAGGAAGGAAAATCCTGGTGTAATGGATTTGATTCTTCAACTCTTTACATATAATGGGCCAAGTGAGGCTGGGGAGAAGGACCACTGATTCTTCTAGAGTGGTCTCTGCCTGGTTGACTGGCCCCACGTATGTGTGTGAACTCAGCATGCTACTAATCATGCCCTGATGTGAGTGCATGCATACACCTCTCCTTGCACTGGAAGGAGAGGCCCTCTGTTCCACTTCTGCAGGACACTGACTTTCAGGGTTCCTCTCTCAGGACAAAGTGTGGCTATACTAGTTCTTTTCTCAAAGGAATAACTGCAGAGTCTTGCTGTTTCTCTGAGAAGTAGCCAGGATCTGGCACCTGACAAGGGGAGAGATGTGGAAGGCAGCTCGGAGTGATTTGCAGAGAACTGGAAACGGAATAATAGAGCCGGACAAGGATTTAGGCCAATTACACAAAACAACAAATCACTTCATGGTAAAAGCTTCAAATCAAATTCCAAGTCTGGGGCCAAGAACGGGAGAAATTTACATGCAGCAAAAAGACAAGGAAGGAAATCATTTAGATTAAATGTTATTTCCCAAAAATGTGTGACTAATGCAGGCATCCACTCTGTCAGGAAGAGGGGAGCCTCTGCCATTACTTAGCAGAGAAAGACCTTTTTTGCAAAATCAGTCATCCAAGCCACCAAGGTTACTTGATACGTGTGAGGGGTATCAAATTTTGTCTGTTGGTACCTGCGTCCATTTGCAGACCCCACCCCATGACATTTGTCTCTCTCCTGACCCCTATACCCTAAAACTGTTCCTGGCTGTCCAGGGGGAAGTGTTCCCACTGCCCAGCCCCCAGCCCCTGGAAACATATTTCTCATACCCTTTTCTCCTACAAGGACACATATCTACCCACCCCTTTCCTAAGAGCCAGTTCTTCTCTGTCTCATCTCTGATTCCAAACTAGCCAGTCTCAGTTTTGTGTGCAATGTCCACCCTCACCAGAAAATAAGCTGACAAGCTAATCTCTGATTGTTTTGTGTGTGGTACTGGGTATTTGAATCCAGGGCCTTCCCAGTAAGCTATACCCCGAGGCCCTTTTTATTCTTTATTTTAAAACAGTCTTGCTAATTGCCAGGGCTAGACTTGAACTTGTGATACTCCTGCCTCAGACTCCCAGAGTGCTGAGATCGCAGATGGTTTTGCTATCACTTGTTTGAGGGTTCTTTTGCTCAATTCATATAAAAATCACAAAATGTTAAGGTTCATCTCCCTTTGTGTTAATAGCTCTGAGCTTGGAAGGTCGGTGGATATCAGCTTTTGGTATTAGTGGCTCTCCTTGCTTCTGTCCTGGCAACCACAGGCAGGAGCTACTGGAAGCCCTCTAGAACTCTCCCAGCTACCATATCTAGTGGGTCTTGGTAACTCTGTTGCTCTGCTCAGTACTTGGCTGCTAGCTACCCTCCGTGTTACCAATAAAGGCTGCTGGCCTCTTTCTCCACCAGTGGCCTTTAGTGTTATCAGCTCTTAGTGTTACCAGCTCAGACTGTTCTATTCAAAATAGAAATCATGAATAGGCAAAAACGTATCATCTGAAGAAGGCTTTATTAGGACTTATCTGCAGCATAATGGGGAACAGTGCACAAACTGACCTAATAAGGGTATTGGGAGGATTCTTAAATAGGAGAAAAGGCAGGCTCGTGCATGTGCAGCATCCTGCCAGCTAACTCCAGGCTTTCTTAGGCATGGGTAGGGGTGGGACTCTTTGTGGACTGGATTAGGGACAGTTGCAGAGGGGCAGAGTCATCCAGAGAGATTTCAGAACAGAGCCGTCCGGGATGGATCTGTTGCTGGAGCTTGCCCAGCCAAAGCAAATGTCTCTCAGCAGGCATGGGGTGTCTGAGGTCGTCACGGTCAGTTGCAAGACATTTGGGACAACTGTGGAAGGAAAAGTAAAAAGCACCTTTTGGGTAGCACTGTGCTCTCCTGTCTTGTCTCACTTTTGGCAAATACCATCATGGACAACTCTCCTTAGGGTGTTGGACTGCCAGAAGAATCCCGTAGGTGGATATTTAAGGAGTGTGTCTTAGTTACCTTTCTCTTGTTGCTGAGGCAAAATACCTGACACTCAAAGTTAAGGGAGGAAAGGTTTATTTAGCTCACAGTTTGTAGAGCTTTCAGTCCACAACCGGCTCGATCCAAGGCAGGGAAACAAGGCAGACAGGTAGAAGACAGTAAGGCAAGCAAGAGGGACCTAAGCAGCTTCTTTCTGCCCCTTATATCTTATCCAAACTGCCATGATTAAGACGGTGCCAAAACAATCAGTGGATTGATTTAGTAATCACATGCCCTTAATCCCAGCATCACATGCTCTAGATCCAGCCACCTTTTACTGCATGAGGCTTTGGGGGGACATTCAAGCACAAACCATAACAGAGTGTCTAGTCTTTTGTTCTTTCAAACCACGCTGTTATTAATGAACTCACACATTTGTCTGTACACATTTATGGGTACCAGGAAAGTAAATTCTTAAAGTAGAACTTCTGGCTCAAAGGGAATGTGCCTTTCAGTTTCTGACAGTTACTGTGGACCACCTGGAAATATCCCAGTCCCCATTACTAATTAAATTCAGAAGAGAGGGAGCTGACTGATAACTCCAGGGCTTTGTCAAGGAGTATCAACCTCATCATGTTTCTTGTACTTTTTCATATAGGTTTCAGGTCACACTTTAAATATCGGAATATTTGTTGGCACATACAAAAGGATTAAATGACATAAAATATCCCTGGGCACATCAGCACTTACTACAACATGGTTATGACTATAGCATTACAGTGTCTCAAAGTATCGGTACAATTTTCTGGGCTGGCACCCTCTTCCCTTGATCACTGGGATGTGAGGAGAGTGCTTGATTTTCCTGACCACACTGCCTAGCCTGGAATGTTTTAGCAAACATGTTACCCCGTTTCTTACCTCCCAGTCAAAGCAAGCAGCATTCTGTTCCTGGAAGTGTATATCTAGTGTTGGAGATATAGCTCACGAGTGGAGCACCTTTTCCTAGCATGTACAATGTTCTAGGTTTTGATACACACAAACATACACACAACAAAAGCGTGTATCTTTGCTGGCAACAAAATAAATTCTACACTGAAATCACAATTTGGTGGTGTAATAGGGACAGTTCACAGTGCTACCTTAGTGTGCTGTGGGACCACAATTAAGAACCCCTTGTAATAGCTAAGTCTTGGAAACAACCTAAATGCCCCACAACTAATGAATGGCTAAAGAAGATGTGGTTTTTCTACACAATGGAGTACTACTCTGCCATAGAAAAGATAAACTATAGACATTTATATGTAAATGGATGTACCTTGAGCACATACTCTTAAGTGAAATAAATCAGACACTTATGAGTACCATCAAATTGTTTCTCTGATATGAGAATCCATAAGTGTAAATAAGGACAAAGAGGCATAATAGATATTATATAAAAGGAAGATAATATTCAAAAGAGAGAAGAACTAGAAAGAGAGAAGAGGGGAAGGTAGAAAGGAAAAAAGTAAGGAAAGGGGGAAGGGAAGAAATGGAAAAATATAAATAAACCTGTTGTAAATAGGGAAGGAGCTAACAGAAGGGAGGAGCGGGGAAGAGGGGGGGAAAACAAGATACATCACATACAGGTAGAAAATAACCATGATGAATGTGATCATTATGTATGCAATGTACCAATACATGTTCTTGATAAAAAATAAATAAAATATACAGGAGAATGTGCATAAGTTATATGCAAATGCTACAGCATTTTATGTAAGGGACTCATGGATTCTGCTCTCTGCAAGAGGTCCTAGAACCAATCTCTTGTGAATAACGAGGGCTGATTGTAGTTAAAATAATACACATTGCCAGGTCCAAGGCAATCGCTTAATAAATGTAGTTAACTGCAAAAAAAAACAAAAAAAAAACAAAAAAAACCTCCTGACCCAAAGCCAAGCAAACCATCCAGGGCAGAACGGTAAGTCTGAGAAGATTGGAGCATGCTGAGAAATGGGCAAATCATAACATTTAATCAGAGAGAAGACATAGGAAGACCTCGGCATGAAGGAGAACCTGCTGCAGCTGTTAGGACCAAGTCCTGAACCCTGGGCTTACAGATGGGACTGCAGACCACGGGGACACCGTGATGAGCAGTGCTGAGTCTGGTTCAAGGGAAACCTGCACATGACACAGGGAACTGGGAAAGTGAGAGCCCTGGGGACCAGAGAAGGACTGCGTTACTATGACCAGACTTACAGGGCTGGGCCATCGGGTGTGAAGCGGGATCTTGATGATGGGAAGTACAGTGAAGCTCAGGGGAAGATAAGCACCAAGACTGAGTCATACCACTTAATGAATTTGGCTTCAAACTCATTACTTCTCCTGGGCCTGGCCTTGTCTGTGGATCTTTCCTGAGTTTTGAGGAATGAGGAGCAAGGAGCTAGACAGTGACTTCTCTGAGCACTTGTGAGAGAAGTTTTAAGAACAGCTGGAAGTCAAGTCAGGTGTGGTAGCACAAACCAATAATAATACTCCGGGAGGCCAAGACAGGAGGATTGCAAGTTTGAGCCCAGCCTGGGCAACTCAGTGAGAACTCTGACTCAAAATAAATGATAAAAAGGTCTGGGGTATAGCTCAGAGCAAAGGCCCTGATTCAATCACCAGTACCAGAAAAAAGAAAAAAAAAAAAAAAAGGAACAGCTTGAGCAGGAATGGCAAAATGCTTGAATATAAAGGCAATTTCTGTGTGTGAGAATTTTACAGCCTAATTTATGGAGTAACACATGTTGAAATAGAAGTGTACCATAAACTTTTGGCTGGACATAAAAATGAAATCCTAAATGGTATGCCTCCCCACACTCTGAGGCTGCGAGGGCTAGGGATGCAAACACTATTGGAGTTGCTGGCAAGTGGCTGTTTATGGGGAGCCCTTGGGGATGAGCTTTCATGCTGTAGTGTTAGGGGAGCTGCCTGTCAGTTTTTGTCTCCAGTGCTTAGGAAGTTCCTGGTTATATAAATGTTTCTTGGATAAGCAGGTGAAGAAATAAAGGAAGACTTTGTCTTATAAAGGATAGCAGATCAAGCCCCATGGGTTTGTCTTGATCAAACAGAACTGCCAGTGGATAAAAGCACCCTCAAACATCACCTGTTATGGGTTGAATTGTGTCTCCCCAAAAGACATGTTGAAATCCTAAATCCCAGAACCTCAGAATGGAAACAATTGGTACATTGTATACATAACCCAGAACCTTGTTTGGAAATAGGGACATTGCAGATGTAAATAGTGAAGATGAGGTTGCAGTGAGTAGGGGAGGCCCTTAATCCAAGATGACAGGAGTCTGTATAAAAATAAAATAAGAGAATGAGAGAGACACAGATACACAAGTGGTGAGCATCATATGACAATAGAAGCAGAGACTGAAGTCCTGCATCTGGACTTCGGAGTCAAGGAACTTGAGGCCTTGCTGGAAGACCATGAGAAGTTGGAAGAGGCAAGGACAGCTTCTCCCTGAAGGTTGCAAAGGGACCATAACCCTGCTAATACTTTGAGTTTGGACTGCTAGCCACTAGAACTGTGAGAGAATAAATTTCTGTGATTTTATACCACCCAGTTTGAGGTTCATTGTTTTGGAAGCCCTCACAAACCAGAAAGTCACCAAAACCACTATTTATGCTTGAAAGAACCAGGGTTAAATTGAGGAAGACTGATACAACTGTCTTGCATACAGCGAATATACAATCATCCATTCCACAAAGTCAACAGTTCTGTCACTTTTCAAAAATGATGTCAAAGTCTAAGTCGCTTCTAGAACTCATGGCAAACTCTTAGCTATAAAACTGTAAAGGGGTTGGAGATTTAGCTCAAGTGGTAGAACGCTTGCCTAGCAAGCACAAGGCCCTGAGTTCAATCCCCAGCAACTCGCCCCCCCAAATAACTCTGTAAAAATAAAAAGCAAGTTACACAATACCAGCATACAGGATAAACATTCCCATTCCAAAAGGAAGGAATATAGGGATAGAAAAGACTATGACCAAAGCAAGACTGAGACACAACAGTGTAAACATTAAGTCCTATAGCTCCATGTCTGGTGTGCAAGGCACATGATAGTGAGATGTGAATTCCAGAGGGCTTGGGAGGCGCCACCCATAGGGCCTTGCTAGTTGCTGTCTACAGGGCCTCTCTCTTGAGTTGGCTCCGTTCATGGTCAACAGCTGTCCTCTGAAGACATTCCACATTCCTGGTATCTCCAACTTCCTGGCATCTCCACTGTATGTTTGACTTTGTCCTCACAGCTTTACGTACCGCCCTCCTAGGAGCTTCTTTTATGGCCTCCCAAGCCTTCCTCTGAAATCTGGGTGGAAGCTTCTATAACCCTACAACTCTCACATTCTGCATGCCAGTAAAACCAGCACCATGTGGACAATGCCAGGTTTTCCCACTAGTGCGGCCAGTAGCTAGACCCCCTTGAGCCACTGCAGCAGCAGCCTTTGAGTACCTGGATGGCTGAACATGGTGAAATGAATCCCAGGGAACCAATTCCCTAGAGGGCCCTGATCAAGCAGGAGGACTGGGGGCTCTCTTTTCAAATGAAATGTTTATACTTTTGACGCTTGAACCAGTGATAGTCAGGGACTTGCTGATTACTGAGATGCCCTCAAGTTATCTTTCTTCTTGTCCCTGTACAAAGTACTTGGTTTCTTTTTAATTGTGTTACTCTCTTCAGCAGCCACATCTCTTTTTGTTGTTGTTGTTCCTTTTGTTTTTGTTTGTTTGTATTGAGACAGGGCCTCATGATATAGTTCAAGCTGGCCTTGAACTCACAGGGATCCTTCTGCCTCAGCCTCCCAAGTGCTAGAATTACAGGCATATACCACCAAGCCCGACTGTCATACCTCTTTTGGCCCCGACTATACACCATTTAGAGGTTCCACTTCCTCAAAACCACCATACTGGGAACCAAGGTTCTAGTACACAAACCTTTAGGGGACACACTCAAACCACATACAAACCAAAGAAAGGACAGGCACTAGAGGCTCCTGGGAGAAGACCTACCCCATGCCTGGAATCCTGCCAGATAAAAGTGCTTTGTATTTCTAGGGCCTCAGCCTGTCCCAGAGAGTTTATACAGCTATATATAACCCTTGGCTCTCAGGGCATATGTGGCCCTAGACAGCTAGTGATATGACCCTACAAGATCGTAATTTTTAAGATAAGTATGTGATTTTTAGCAAGATTTTTCCTGAATCATTTGCCTAGCACTCAAGGTCAGACTGCCTAGGCAACAAGGGAACACTGTAATGAGGATGTGGTGCAGTGCTAACTCCACCTCCTCCCCCACCACACAGCCAGTCAAATCCAAACCTGTATATATCAGACATTATATGTACTTATGCAACTTGGAGAGTACAATACAATGACTATCAATAATATTTCAACCTACCTCCTCGTATGTGTGTGCCCATGAAGGCACTTATTGTTATTTAGTAGACATGTAAGTTTTCTTATTTAATTATTAAACTTAGGATTTTTGTGGTATTTCATAAAATCAAGAAGTTAGCAGCTGTGGTATTAGAAGTACAGAAATGCATCAGGCTTTTACTCATAATATTATTACAATTGTATATGTGAGGTGTGATCAAAATACACAGTGAATGGTTATATTTTAAAATCTTTATTACACTAAAAGACACATTGCCATTAGTTCCACTCAGAATACTCCCCATCCCTTTAAGCACATTCATCCCATCATTCTTGTCACTTTCTGAAGCAATTCTGGAAAACTTCTTTCATGAGTGTCTTTACGAGGTATGATAAAAATGTAAAAATAGTTGGTAATGCTGCTGCTGAGTGCCAGCCAATGGAAAGGCAGGTTCATAAAAGCATTATGGCACATCTTCATCCACCTTATGCACCAGATGTGCTGCTGTGTGACTTCTGGCTCTTTCCCACAGTCAAAAATAACCACAAAATGTTTATGTTTTGAATGGTTCAGTAAATCGAGGCAGCCACAACAGCCCAACTAAAGACATCAGGAAAGAGGACGTTCAGAACTGCTTCAGAAAATGGCAGGAAGTATTCTGAAGGGAGTTAATGGCAATGTGTCTTTCACTGTAATAAAAATTTCAAAATATAAACATTCACTGTATTTTTCATTCATACCTTGTACAGCATTGCTAATACTAGAAAAATAAATGATTGCTCATTTATTATATTTTTTATTCCAGCATGGCTTCACCATTGTCTCAAAAGAAAACAGAATCCCCCAAAAGAAAAATTGTGGATGAAGGAAGTTTTCAACAAAAAAATGAACAGATGAGTACTTTTTTGGTTAAGTCAAATAATGACGCACCATGTTTAATTTGTAAGGAAATCATGTCAGTTCTAAGAGACTACAATTTGAAAAGACATCATATGCAAAAATATGCTGCCAAATTCAGTGCATATCAAGGAATGTTTTGTAAAGATAAAGGAGTAGAACTGAAAAGGTCAGTTATCTCAACAGAAATTTTTTCTAAAAGTTACAACTTAGACTATTATAAAGCTAGTTAAGTGATAGCAAATCTGAGTGGAAAAATTCAAAACCATTTACTGATGGTGAGTTTATCAAACAATGCATGGAAAATGTGACATATATAATTTGTTCCAATAAAAAAGGAGTTTTTCTTAAATCAGTTTGTCTCATCAGATTATAGCTAGGAGAACTGAAGAAATAGAAAAACCTATCAAAAGAAATTTGGAGAGTCAAGCTGCTAATTTCTATTTTATGTTTTGGCAATAGATGGAAGTGTTAATGCTGCACACAGCATAACTTGCCATTCTTATTAGAGTTGATAATGAATGTAAGGTAACTGCAGAAATGGCTTCTTTGGTGCCATTAAAAGATACAACTAAAGAGGATTTAGCTCAGTGGAAGAGCACTTGCCTAGCAAACACAAGACTCTGAGTTCGATCCTCAACACCTCCTCAAAAAAACTGAAAAAAGAAAAGACACAACTAAATCTCTTGATTTGCATGAAGCAGTAAAAATTCCTTTCAAGTGATTTACTTTAATCTTTGTCAACATATCTGATGTAGGTACCTGATGGGACTCTAGTGACGGTTGGTAAGAAGAGAGATTTATAAAATTAATAGAAGATGATACAGTTACTTTCAAGCAATTCATGTTTGATGAAATAGCACTATACCATATATCAAGAAAATTTATATGCAAAAGATTTAAAAATGGATAGCTGTCATCAAGGCTGTGGATTTTGTAAAGTCCAAGAGACTGAGCTAGCAGCAGTTCCAGGAGTTGCTTGAAAGTATGGATGCTGATTGTGGGATCATTTCTTTTTGAGGTAAGGTGGCTAAATCAGAGCAAAATATTGAAAGATTTTATGATTTCCAAAGTGAGGTCAAGTCATTTACGGAATCAAAAGGAAAACTGGCACCAGAACTTGAAAATGAAAGATGGCTCACAAATAGGGCATTTTTTGGTAGATCTGACAGCTCATTAAGTAAGCTTCAAATTGAAAATCAGCTTACCTGTGCTATGTTTCAAGCTGTAACAGTGCTCAAAATTACGGCAAGCCCAAGTTATGGCAAATAATTTTACTTTACCATATGTGTATTTTGATATGTTGGCTAAACACAGGCATGTGAACGGCAAAAGATACGCAGCCTTGCTTTCTGTTTTTTGTTTGTTTTTTTGCACAGTACTGGGTGTTGAACCCAGAGCCTCTGCACTGAGCTACATGCCTAGCCTGTTTGTTATTTTGAGATAGGTCTCACTAAGTCCCTAAATTGCCCAGGCTGGACTCAAACTTTTGTTCCTTCTGCCTCAGCCACCCATAGTGCTGAGATTACAGGTGTGCACCACCCTATCCAGCCTCCTTTCAGTTTTAATATAGGAATTTGAGAATAGGTTTCAAGATTTCTGGAAAAAAAATCAGCATTTTTTGGGTATATTTATAACTCTATTATTAGTGGACACAAGTACATTAACTGTAAATTTTCAAATGTAATATATAAAGTTGCTACCATTCGACTCATAGAAGAATTTAATTATGTCTCTTTACTGGACTTTTACAAAACCTACCTGCCCAGAGAAAAATCCTCCTCCCTTCGCCATCATACCTTATTCATGTCATCATGTTTTTGGCAGTGCATACATTTGTGAACAACCGTTTTCAGGGATGAACCACGTGAAGAGTAAAATTGGATCAAAAATTTCTGAAGAGCACCTTGAGAGCTTAGTAAGAATTACAGCCACTTCCACCGAACCAGATACTGATGCATTAATTTCACATAAGCAAGGCCAAATATCCCACTACTTTTATGTTTATGTTGCCCTTTTTAAAAAAATGTTGTAACAAAAAAATATAAAAAGGAAACTTTTCTCCTTACATACATAACTATATTATATAGTTTATACGTGGCCCTGGTCAGCCAAAAGTTTGGACACCTGTGTTTCAGGGGCTCTCCCCAAACCTGTGAGGCCAGGCCATTCGCAGCTTGCTGGAAGAAAAGTTCATTTATTGCAGCATTCCAGAGGCAGGACTTTGCACTTTCAGGCAGCATTATACAATAGAATCCTCATCAACAATCGGCTAGACACGAGCTAACCTGGGACCCTATTTGGGCGCCCTCCCTAATGATTCAGCAACAGAGCACTCTAAAATCGTGTTAGGGCTTCTTCTGGGAAGGGTGAGGAGTGTGTAGCTAATCTCCAAGTCCGGAATACCTGAGCTCACCAAGAGGGTTTACTTATTACATATTTCCTGCTATTCAATAATTTCACTAATGAATACTCATTTCGATCTGGGCTTGATGGTGTACACCTGTAATCCCAGCTACTCGGGAGGCTGAGGCAAGAGGATCGCAATTTTGAGGGCAGCTTGAACAATTTGGCAAGACCCCGGTCTCAAAATTTTAAAAAGGACTGGAGATATAGCACAGCAAGAATTTGTCTCTGGGTTTGATCCCCAGTACCATCAAAACAAAACAAAAAGCACAAAAAAACCTCATCTTCACATTCATTACATTAATTAGCCAAGACTTGATTGATTGAGACCTGTAGAGCAAAGGGACATGCAGTGGATACAAGGTGGCCTTTCCTGATATGCCAGTTGACCATATGAATTCCTGACCACATGTTACCTGGCCACCTCTGGTTACTGAAATATTTCAAAGTACGTTAGAGGCTTGGTAAATCTCAGGTAGCAAATAGAACATTAACATACACAATGTGAGTGTGGGATGGCTTTTCGGAAGTAGATATGGAGTAGGCCTGAAGCAGAAGTTCTGGATCTTGGTGGTGCTTTAGAATCACCCAGAGTGCTTAAAGATCCCTCCTCAAATAATTGTGTGGGAGCGTATGGGATAAAACACATGTATCAGCTTTTCTCCTCTTTCTTTCTTTCTTTTTTTATTTTTTGGTGCTGGGGATCGAACTCAGGGCCTTGTGCTTGCTAGACAAGCGCTCTACCACTTGAGCTAATTCCCCAACCCCCTCTTTTCTTGTTTTTGTGGTACAAGAGATTGAACATGTAGAGTATATGTAGAATCTGGAAACAGCATATTCCAGGCAGACTTTGCTAATGTACATAGTTATGTATTTAATACTTATCCTCAGCCAAGCTTGATCTCAGAGCATGAAAATAATCTCACCTGAAATCAGTCAAATTTGGGCCTCACAGTAAGTTCTTGGTTAAATGGTCCTATTTTAGCTTATTAGCACGTCGAATGACATGAAGGGTACACTCTGCGGCTAAAGTGAGCCAGGGAGAGATTGCAAGTGGAGGTCTGCTCTTTGGACAGGTCTCCCAGCCTGCCTCAGGTCCCCAGTCCTTACCAGACAAGCCCAGGCCAAGAGCAGCAACACCATCAACTAGATGTGGGTTCTGGGCAAATCAAACTTCCTCTTGGGGCCTTAGTTTCTAATATGTAAAATGAGAGAGTTGGTTCTTCCTGTTGTGACTTTGAAAGGCCAAGGAATTATGGAAGATTGAAAATGAGAGAAAAGGCAAAAATAAAACTAGCCGTTGAGAAAAGTGTCCAGGAGAGGGCGCGACATGATGAGGATAAAATACACTGTGGCTGTTGCGGCCCCCTGGAAAGGAACCCTGCAGACGCTCAGAGAACAGTGACAGGGAGGAGAGCAATTAGGGAGGAGAGCAATTGCTGGAGGGCTTCCACCGGGATGTGTAGACGCCTGCACATCCTCTGACCCATTCCACCTCATTTTTACCTCCTCTCTTTCCACCCAAGCCCTAATATGTCCATGGTTCCATTCTCGGATGGGGAGATGATTACAGTTATTTATATTATGGCTCTTGGACCCTGCAAATAGCCCCTATTAATAGAAAATTTGGAGGTTCTGGGAAAGTATAAACTGCGCCATTTCCCCTCTGCAGCAGAGTGAGGAAGCCTAGTGGGACGCAAAGCCGCTCATTCCAATTAGGATTAAAGGCGAGCTTTACGTGCATTCTCCCCCACCTCCAGCGCCAAAGAGAACACAAGACAGAGTGTCACTGAGGGCTAATGGACTGATGCCAGACCCTCACCCACCAGGAGCAAGCTTGGAGGAGGAGCTTTTCTTCCTTGAGGTTATCAATCCAGTATTTGTGATGACAGCTCCAAACTCTCTTTAAAGTCATAAGCCAGGTGTGCCTCTAGGACGCAACCACTGATGGTCCAGCCTGACACGACACCCAGCAGCAGAGTCCGCAGCAGCCTTGGTGGTAATGCTCCATCTACTGCCTGAATTCCTCCCAGGAGGGCAAGCTCACTTCCTTATGAAATGCCTGATCCTCTCGTGAGTAGCTTTTTTCATCAGAATGCTGTGCTTGTTCCTCATGATTGTCCAGCATGTGTCACCCGAAACTTCCTCCTTATGGTGTGGGCCTCTATTAGGTAGAACCAGCCTGATCACTTTCATGTGACAGATACTCTAGTGTTTGAAAACAGTTATGATGTCCCCATTTCCTTTGTCGGGGACCCAAATCTCACCTTTGCTCAGTCTCTATTGTGGTTTATATCTAGATGTCCACCCAAAGCCTCATGCACTCATAGGTGGGGCTTTTGGAAAGTGACTGGATTATGGGGATTTATAGCTGATTTGCTATTAGGAGGTGGGGTCTGGTCCAAAAAGGCAGGTCACTGGCAGTGGGACCTGGAAGGGTGTATCTCCCTTCCTAGCTCCTCCTGTCCCTTTCTACATCCAGGCTGCCATGAGGTGAGCCACTTGTCCTTTTCTGTGCCCCTCTGCCATGCTGTCTTGCCTTGGAGCCAGTGAACATGGACTGAATCATGAGCCAAAAGAAATGTCTCTTCCTTTTAGTTACAGATGTTGGGTATTTTGTCCCAGCAAAGAGAAAAATGACTAAGCTCAGGAGTCTTTTCTTTCCCAAACCAGACACCCCAATGATCTCCCACCATCCTCACACACTGGGGCTCCCACCCTCCCGGCCACCACCTCCACTGGTGGGGGGTTGCTTATGCAGAAGCCAGGATAGGCAGTGGGTGGAGGTATCCCTCATACAAATACTAATGGAAGTCACCACTTAGAGCCTCCTGGGCTGAGTGTGAACTTAGAAAATGTGAGAAGTCTGTGTGGCTTGGCAGGGGATCGAAGAATATCGAAGAATAAACTGGCAAGCTGAAAGTGTTCCACGGTGTTGAGGTTGTTAACATCATTTTAAATCCTC
>PVJO010016781.1:0-40990 GCA_004026905.1 Hystrix cristata
CTGTAAATAGGGAGGGAGGGTACAGAGGGGAGGGGGGAAGAGGGGGGAGAACCAAGATATATCATGTATAGGTACAAAATTAATGTAATGAATGTGACCATTGTATGTAGAATGTACCAATACATGTTCTTGGTTTAAAATAAAAAAAAAAAGAATCACATAAAGTGACCAAGCACCATGAAAATGGAAACTGAAAAGTCAAATCTATAAAATTATTGCAGAAAATCCACAAACAAAATTTCATATATATTAGGTGAGAAGCATTTTATTCAGGACAAAAGAGAGGAGATTATGAAACAGAAGAAAAACTTGTAAAACGTTAGCAGAATCAAGTATACTCAAACAAGCAGAAAGTATAAGAAAAGCCACCCTGAGCCAGATCTTTTCAAAATAATAACAAAAATGAAAAAAAGAAACTGGAAGAAATAAAAACAAAGTTAATTTGATTTAGGAAAGAAAAGAGAAGGAAAAAATTGTCACAATTGAGTAACATATTTCAAGGGGTCTGAGGAAGAACAGAGTTTATATTAATTTGATAAGAGGCAGTAAAGAAAGACAGAAAAATAACCAATAAAGTAAAAATGCAAGGACTACAGAGAAAGTAGAAGGGAAGAAAAAGTGTTTATTTTGTAGAAATCCCTGAAGAAGGAAAATGAGAGGGCAGTGAGCTCATGTTCAAAACTGTAATCCAAGGAAATGTTCCAGAAATAGAAAAAACTCAAAGATGATAAAAAGGCTTAGTAGGTATCTGAAAAAATTAATCCAAAAATCACATTTTTAGCTGTGATGTCTGAAAGGCCAGTTCTATGTATATAATCATTGATTCTCAGGATTTTTCCTCAGAGTTTTCTTTTTCTTTTTTTTAAACATTGCTCCATTATTGCCTTATTTTGAATGTTGATCTAGAAAGGTCTCTTTCTCATCTCTTCCTTTTGTTTAGGTGAGTTTATTTTTTATCTTTTTGGGTGTGGAAGTCATAGAGATTTTTATCTTTGTCTTTGAAATATATCAGCTTTATTAAGGAACAGTAAAGATTTGGATTTGATTATTGCAGTACTCTTAAATGAAAGGCAAAACATAAGTTAAAAATGCAAATATAAAACAACTATGTATTTTCAAAATACCAAATACAGTATATATCAGAATTAAAGGAGACTATTTAAAGCAATGCCAGAAAAAAAAAATCTTAATACTAAACATATTCAGCAGTAAAAATGAAATAATAAAAATTAAAAATTAAATGTCCATCTCAAAGACTAGAACAGCAAAGTAAAATGCACAAGCAAAAATATAGAAGAATTGAAGTAATACAGATGAACTTAATGAAGTATAGAAAAAGGGATTTAATTAATAAATCCCAATTCTGATTTTTCAAAAAATTAACAATATAGGTGAAACTCCCAATAAATTCATCAAGAATAATATGTAAAAATTCCCAAAGACAAATGTATTTATTTTGTATCCCAAATACATACTAACAGAATTTAAAAATAAACCAACCAAAAGAGAGAATAATAATAGGATTGTACAAAATAAAAAATAACAAGGAAGAAATAAATATCGGGAAGGAAAAAGAATTTAGAATTTACAAATCAGAAGAGACTACTTCGTAGATTTCTGTAAAAATTTCAAAATCTCGATAAACAATTTCCCATGGAAAATCATTCAGTGAAACTGATTCTATCATACACTGAAAGCTTGAGAAGATTAGTTTCTATCCACTGAAAGGTTAGAAAATGACACTGAGGGCATGTGCCACAAAAAGCACCAGGATGAGATGGCTTCACTGGGAATTCTACCACATCTTCGAAAACCAGAGAGCAGCTGTAAATTGCTGCAGAGGGTTTAAAAAGAAGAAAACCTCCTGATAATTCATTTTGAAAAATGAATAAAAATAGTATAATGCTGATATCTAAATCTCATAAATGAATACAGAAAGAAAACCAAGATTGGTATTTCTCATATAGATCAAAACAAAAATACTAAGTAAAATATTAAGACAAAGAATCTAATGGCGCATTAAGCAAATAATACACTACGACCTGGTGAGTCCACTCCTCCGACTGTGAATGGGTGCCCAGAGCTGTCACCTCACTACCCATGATCCCCTTGCACCCCCTAACTGGACTGCAGGGTTGCTCACACCTCACACTGCTGATCATGGTCACTCTCTTCATGAGTCCCTGTTGACAATCATTATGAATTCAATTAGAAACTCAGGCCATTTTAAGAGCAAGGCTGGGATGGACTTCATTAGATATTTTCCCCTCAGAATGGAAACAGAATTCCTAATCACATGGCTCACTCTGCTGAACAGCAAAATCTTGAGCATTCTGAAATCACTGATTAATATGCTAATTTCACATTATTAATGCAGACTTGAGAATTGATTGTAGAGATTCAAACTATTGTGGCAAAACTCCTATAGTAGCCATTCCCCCGTCTCCTAGCTGCCCTTGCTCACAATCATTTTTGGTGTTGTTTTAGATTTATCCTAAATCATTTTAATGTATGATGACTTGTGATTGGCTGTTGGTGACTCTTTTTATGCCATCTGCACTCTGAGCTTGTTCAATTCAATTTGCTCAGTTATTGAACACCGACTTTGTCCAACCTGTGGAACTAGATCTAGATCAGCTCCCTACTTTGCTTGGTTAAATTATTTTTTAAATTATCTATTTTCTTTGTCTTATCTTTTTATCTTGTTTTCAAACTGATATTAAATTTGGTAATAGCCACGATAATTACATTTAATAACTATAATAATTAATTATTATTTAACAAAACGATCCCTGTATTTAAATTCATAATTCTTACTTAGTTTTGCTTTTTTGCTAAGAGAATAACATTTCATTAAAAAGCCCAGATTTTACGATGGGATGATTTCCAGTTGAAGAGCAAAAATGCTCCTCTTTATTTATAGCAGGTCTGAAGTGAGAAATTTCTTTGAGACTTTCTTGCCAGGAAAATCTTTGTTTCCCTAAGGATTGTAGTGTGCTTTTTTCATTCCAATGGTGAGAACTATGTAAATTACTGTGTCACACATTTCCCTTCACTCCTGAGAAAACCAGACTCTCCTTACTTGATTCTTATTTATGGCAAAAATATTAATCCATAAGGTGAAAATATTTTTTGCCTTTGTCTCTTTGTCTCTTTCCATATATAATATTTTTATTGAATACAGCTGACCCTCCATATTAAATTAATTTAATTAAATTGAGCAAACATTTATCAAACACATACTGTATAGGCCACTTAAGAGCTAAGCACTGGAGACTGAATTGTGTTCTTGTTAATTGGGCATTTATCATATAGTTTAGAAAACAAAAGGCCAAAAGAAAAAAAAAATCAGCTACATAATATCCAAACTCTGCTGAGCAGTGAATAAATATGCTACTGCTTTGCACGACAAGTCCACCCCCCAGCCCATTCCTTTCCCACTGCCACAGCTACAGTCCACCCTCAGCATCCTCCAGGTCTGCATCTGAGGATTCAACCAGCCCAGGACAGAAAAGACTTGAAAACAAACTGCATCTGATCTGAAGGTGTACAAACTGTTTTTCTTGATACCATTCCCTAAAGAGCACAGTAATCAATGATTTACATAACAATTTCATTGTATTACATATGACAGGTAATCCAGAGATGATTTGAATAATATGGGAGGATGGATGGAGGTTATACGAAATCCTATGTGATTTTATATAAGGAAGTGGATCATCTGCAGATTTTGGTTTCTCGGGGGGTTCTGTAGGCAATGTACTGTGGATACTAAAAAAATGGTAGATCTTTTTATGGACGTGGTCTCATAACCTTTGGGGCGTCCACAGTGAAGGTTCATAAATTATATTTAAAATTAAGATCTTGAGCATTTGAAGGTTACAATCTATAAAGCATACGCCTGTGCTATTTAGTCCTAGATGTTTATCCCTTTTATGTGCTGTAACAGATTTTAATACACCTTGTTGTGATCTAGAAGAGCAGTATCTTTCTCCATCATGACTTCACACTTGGAGCAGGAAGAGCAGGGCAATGAGGTGAGACTACAGAGAAGTCACAGAATGGACTTGATAGAATACTTTCCATTTTCTCTTTTTAAAAAAATCCCCCAAGGTGTGGAGCACTTGCATAAGAGTTGTGTGTACAGCATTTGTAAAACTATTGTGGAGACCACAGCACCTTCCTGTATTGTTGAGGTACATTTTGGTTTCTTTGCTGTTGGTTCTAATGTTCCCAGAGAGCCTGGAGCAGGGAGACCTGATCCAGCCCATCCTGGAGAGGGAAGAAAAGGTGTTAATAAAATTTTAAATGCTTAGGTCAACTTTCCTGGTTGTGAAAGGTGGAGAGCTAGCATGGATTACAACCCTCATGTATAAAGGCTAAGAGACTCCTTTGGTTCGAAATGTTAAAGAGAGCATCCAGATTTCTTGGAAGAATTTATGGGCCTAGAATGAGAGAGGAATCAGTAAGATCTACCCTTCAAATACACGAAAATCAAGGAGGGAAAGTGAATGGCATTTAGAAGTAATGACAAACAGGAGTAGTGGTTGCAGATAGAGACTGTGGCATCAGAGATGAGAAACAGGTCTAAGAACAAGCAGAGAGATGTGTCAGCCCCCAGAGACGTGGGCTTGCATGGCCTGGGACATTGTATAGAAGCTGAGAGTCCAGCATTGTCTTAATCAATATAGTGGTCACACATACGGATTGCCTTCCAATTGGAAAGGATTGGGCTAAAGTCCTGGATGATTTTTAGCAAAGACATATAGTGGTAACCTTTGACAGTTTTGAAGAAACCAGAATGGACTAGGAGAAAATAATCAAAGTGGTATGGCATCTCTTTTGCTGTTTCTCAGAGCAAAAGCCAAAAACTGCACATCACGACAAAGACTATGAGAAAGACAGATCTCATCTATTTTAATCTTCACTCACTTTTGATGACTTTGCATATCCACTAAGATTGATAGCTGGCTTAATAACTGGTTTACTTAGAAAAAATATTAACATTTTATGGAGCAAGAGAATCCTGAATCAGTCCATAGCACCATTATGATATCTTAAGCAAACCAAGTATAGACAAATTCAGAACAGCCATAATCACGTTTTCATTAGTTCTGCTCAGTTTTTAGAGCATCCATAGAGTGCTCTTTTTTTAAGAATAAAAAGTTAAATTTCTTTGGCAGGAAAGTAATTGTGAAGTGTTTAAGCAAATGAAATGAGCTCTCTTTGCATTGAAATGTAAAGCTCCCATTTCCTCTCTTTAAATGTTTAAAGGATTTTTTTTTGTCAATTTCAGCACGAATAAACATTAAAATTCATCTCACTCAAATCCTGTAGTAGTGGGTAAAAGAAGGGGGTGGGGGGGAGAGAGACAGAGAGAGAGAGAGAGAGAAAGAGACAGAGAGAAAGGGAGATGTTAAGTATCAGCAAATGGATCTGATAATCTGCAGAGTATTTCTCCTGTCAAAGAAGGACCGTGGGATAAAAAACACATGTTCCAGATTTGACAACCCTTGGCATCTTGCAAATAGCCTACACGAATCCACACCTTAAAACTGCCAACGCTAGCAAAATTGTGCCCAAGTTTCTAGTATGTTAAGCAAGCAAAGCAGAGAAAGGAAATGTGGCTATAAAAATTGCATATAAAAACCTAAGGACCTGAAAAGTGACCTCGAACTCATTTTACTAAAAGATAATCCCTACACTTTTGAAGAATTGCCCTCTTATTTATAAATCAGAGAAAATTTTGCTATGTATGGTGGATGATATATATGATTATAGAGAATAAACATGTTAGGTGGGGTAAGGGGAGATGAAGAGGGAAGTGAGAGGATTTTCAAGTTAACAAAAACTGCTGAGTAACACAAAATAGACTTTTCTCATTATTAAAGCCTTCTGACTCAAAAGGATATTGACATGGTCCTTTCACCTGGATCTCTAACATTTCAACACTCCCTTTCTGTAATGGAAAAAAGTGTATTTATCAGTGCATTTTCAGATTCAAAGTTGGAAAAGGTGTGTTTGGCCCTGGAATTGCAAGATGCCTTCGCACTTCCTGGGCAAACTGCTAGCACAGAAAGCTGACTTCAGGGACCAAAGCAAAGCGACACAATGCATCTGGTTGAGCAAAGATCATGGTGGCTATCGCTGCAAACCTATTTCCTTATTCCTTCCTGTCTCAGTTCATATGTATTGCTGTAACAAAAAACCTGAGGCTAGATAAATTATATTGAACAGAAATTTATTTCTTATAGTTCAGTAGGCTGGGGAGTCTAAGACCAAGATTCAGGGATCTGCAGATGGCTCTCTGGTACATCATCTCAGGCAGAAGGTGAGAGGTTGAGAGATAATTACAGAGGGCGAGACAGAGACAGAAAGAGACAGACAGACAGGCAGACAGAGACAGAGACCGAACTTGCCCTTTCATAGGGACCACATTCTTGAGTTGACAACCTTAATCTACTCAAGGTGTAATTGCTTTCTCAGAGTGAAAGCTAAAAACCGAACATCGCAAGATGAACTCCATCTCTCAACACTGTTGCTTTGGGAAATATACCTTCAACACACATTTTTGGGCAACATATTCAAACTACAGCATTCCTCAACACTCAAAGTTTTCAGAGATTTATTCCACTATTTCTATTAAGAATTCACTTCTGTTCCTATTTTTTCAACAAAATGCAATTAGAGCTTGTAAGTTGTATATTACCCACCCTACATTTTCATTCCAGCCAAACGCAAAAAAGAAAATCATATTTTTAACTGTATATCTTCATACATAAAAAATAATGGCATTTATTAACAATACATTGCATAATAGATGATATATAAATATGATTTAACTTCTTATGGCAAGTATACTAGTTAGGAATTAAAGATTTAAGTTCCACAAAGTAAAGCTGTCCAAATCTCATATACTCAGTAAATTGCAAAACTGAATTTTGAACACTGAGCAGCAGAAACAAAATCTGTGGCTTTTTCACCATTCTCTGGTGCCTTTTTGATAAACAGCTCTGTTATCTACAATATAGAAACCACATCATAATTTATTAGATATGTCTCTATTGGTAAATATTTAGATTATTTTCTGCTTTTTTGCTATGTAATAATTACGCAATAAATACACATTTTAGTATGAATTTTCACTAATATTTACCATGACTACTACACATAATTACATGCAAATGAATATTCATATTTCCTAAAATTTGAAACACTCTGCTGAAAAGCCCTTCACAAATTCAAGATAACTTTTGTTCACACCAACACTGTTAAGAATAGCCTGTTTCCTAATCTATTAGCAACTTTAAGTATTTTCAAATTTAAAAGTTTACAAGGTTCATAATGTTGTAATTACATTTTTTGTGATTTTTGTTAATGACTGGTACCACCACATAGAAATTTTTCAAGGCTACTTACATATTTTTGAAAATTATCTGTTCATACCCTTTAATCATTTTCCTTTCTTCTTGATTGGTGGTGTTATGGTGTAGATATAAAGTGTATCCAAAACACTCATGTATCCAGAGCCTAATTTCCAGTGTAGCAATGTTCAGAGGTGGGCCCCGGAGAAGTGACTGGATAAGGAAGGCACTAATCTTATCCGTGAATTAGCCCATTGATGAGTTCATAGTTCCATGAGCTATTAGGTGGTGGGGCCCAGCTGGAGAAACTAAGTCATTAGAAATGTGTCATTGAAGGGTGTATCTTGCCCAAGCTCCTTTGTCTCTGGATCTCTTTCCCCAGTGCTGTGTTTCCTGGTTGTCATGCAGTGATCAGCTTTCCTGCATCACACCCTCTTCCATGATACTTCTGATTTGGAGCCAACAGACCATGGACTGAAACTTTGGAAACCATGAGCCAAAAGAAACCTCTCCTCGTCTAAGTTCTGTATGTTGGGTACTTGGTCACAAGCTGATCAATACTTGTAACAAATTATATGATGTGAATAATAATACTTTCTACATCTGTCTTTATTTGTCCTTAAATGCTGTTTAAATACTCCTCACTATGTAATTATACCAAAAAAAAGTGTGTGGTTCAGTCATAGATAATGCTCTTTTAAACACTTTGTCTATTCAATATGTTTTATTATTTCCCTGATAAAGATGAGGAAACTCAAACACATAGAGACCCTGGGCTAGCAAGCTGCAAACCTAGGCTTGAAACTCAAGTACTCTGATAAACAGGATACCTAGGAATATGAATCTTTCTCTTGATCTTGTCTCCTTAAAGCCTGCTGAGATTTCAAAGATAGCTAACTAGAATTACGAAGTTTTAAATTTTCCAGAACAGAAGAGATTTTAGAATACTTCTCATTTCCCATAAGAGATTGGGAATAAAAAGCTGTTGAGTTTGTGGCATTTGACTATACCTGTTTTGGCCTTCCTATGACTGCTACATAGCCAAAGAAAGAATAGATAAAAGATTCAAAGTATATTCTGACATAAACTTATTATAGGAACAATTAGCAATTTTTTTTTTTTTTTTTTTTTTTTTTTGGTGGTAGGGATCAAACTCGGGGCCTCGTCCTTGCAAGGCAAGCACCCTAACCACTGAGCTAAATCCCCAGCCCCCAGCAATATATTTTTTGAGCACAGTCCCGCTCTCCCACATACTTACACATCCTTCTATCAAAAGCTAACACAGCTAAGCCTGGCTAGGTAGAAATAAAAAACAAACAGGACCCTTGGTCTCCTGTGGAAGCTTTAGTGGAGCCACTCCAGGTCGGTCTGGCTCTCTGCTGCAGACTGTGGAGCTGGTAGGCCTGTTTAAGCAACTTCTCTGCCCCAGGAGCATCTGCTGGTGAGCTTTCTGATGAACTCCCTGATTCCTTGCCTGGACTTGGATCTGTGTTCCCAACCTCCCCCAGCCCAGCACTGGCCCCTGCTTCTTGTGGCCTGGTGAAATTTCTGCTCGAAGACACTTCTGCCTCTCGTGCTCCTCTGTCATGGCCCAATTTGAGGTTGATCTTGTCACTCTCTGCCGCTGTCTTAGACCCTCCCACTGTGCTCTTCCCTGCCCCTGACGCTATCTCCAAGCTTGTTTCAGGGTGTCTTGCCACCTGGAACCCAGAAACTCAGCCTGGGTGGTGCCTCTATTTTATTTTTGTTAAAACAGTCCCTCCTTTTTCTCTTATGAATTCTTTTAGATCTCTCTCCTCAGAGTCGTAAGTTGGTGTCCTCATTTCACTAACTGTCTGTTCCATGGCAGCCAGAAGTTTTTTCCAGGAATACCTAGTGCCCCAAATATTTCCCTATTCTGTGTGATTTCATGAAAAAGTAGATTGGTATCCACTGTGTCCGATCAGCTAATCTGTGCAAATATAATAATGGGAGTCAGTAGTTTAAAATTGTTTTGTTCTCCTGAAGAACACATAGGGACTCAACAGGATTCTTCATGAGATAATGCCTGCACCCCAAAGAGTGACTCAAAGGAGGAGACTCTCAGCCCCTCCCCAGGTGAGCATTTCAAGGCTCATTAAGTTACCCTGTATAGGTGGGTCCCCTCCCCCTATTCCACCAATCTCTGCCTGGGGCTAGTGTTTATGTGAGTCAGAGATTTTTTTCCCCTCTCATTTCACAGATAAGAACTGCTCTTCATTTCTGTGTTCAGTATGTGGATGCCAGAAAAATGTCCATAATTCTCTGTTCTGCATAGCTTGTTATACAACTCAACACATAATTTGATATGTGAAAATTGGTTCTTTTAAACTTTGTATTTGTATATTATTTTTTTGGCAGACTTTGGGAAAGGCCTATTTCCTGGCACTAAAAGTAGCCAGTCTTGGCGTGAACAGCCCCTGACAATCCCCAGCATATGGTAAGAGAAGGCGCTGCTGCCCACCCATCAGGTAAGTGCCATCTTTCCGACTGGAGCAATGATAGATGTCGTGCTTGGAGAGCAATGACTGCTGGGAAAGCTGCCAAGCAACTGACTGGCCAGAACCAGTGAGCGGGTCAGAATGTACCGGGCCTCTGGGTGAGGCAGGCCTGTTCCTAAATAACCACACCGATGCCACAAGCTGGAAAAATGTACACACAGAGAGGTCTTGGCTTTGGCTGCAGAGATGAACAGTATGATTTGTTCAGTTAAAGTAGCTGTAGAGTTTTCAATGAGAACAGTAGTCTGGCAGGTTAAATATAAATGCAGAGAGCATTGATTTGAGCTTTTAGGCCAGACCCCATGTGTCAGCCCTCTCATGTATGAAATGGATGTGGTTGTCTCAAAGAGGTGGAACCTAACAGTCGGAGTTGCTTCTACATGGTTTATCAAGTATTTTATCTTCAGCACTGTCAATCTCAAGTCAACTGGCCATTTTGATTCTTTTGGAAACTGCTTTGTTATTTTATCAAAAAGTGTTCAATGTATAAATGTATAAATGTCAAATGATCTAAAAAGCACAATTACAACTACTGAGAGATAACTATAGGTAGTACTTTGAAAAATAATCTTTCTTTTCACAGTGTTTTTCTGAATTCATGAATGAGGTGACACGATGTGTGCTCACTTGCAGTTTTCACTCAATATGTCATATTATTATTTTTAACCCAGCATCAAAAACCTTGTATATGTGCACAAATATTTACTGAAGCACTCCCCGAGGGAGGACATTTAGGCTGTTTCCAATTCTAATGTTATAATAGTGCTGCTGATTGCATCTTCTTGTATTTGTGCAATTATTACTTTAGGAAAATTCCCAGAAACTGAATTGTTGAGTCAGTGGTGAGAATATTCTTCCCTTTGACATGTATTGCTAAACTTTCTCCAGAAATACTTTGTTAATTCATATGGTCTTCATGATGTTGAGTTTTATAAAACTTTATATTAATGAATTAATTTTTATTTGCAGTCAGAGGAAAGATAGCTGCTGGCAGTTTTCACATGGCCGGAATGCACATACACTCTAAGAGAAATTATAAGCCCATTTGGCAGTCATTGGCAAGGCCATTGATAAGAAGCTGGCCACAATCTCTGCTGAAATAAATATATGCAGTCTTCATTATTGGTGATTTTAGACAGGACTGAGACAACCCATCATGAGACGGTTTTGCCTTGTTACCATGGTTTCCCATTCTCTCTAGGACCCATTTCATGTTCTTGCTTCCCAGACCTTCCCTTCTTGCCTTTTCCTCCTCCTATATTTCAGCAAATGCTTCTTTTAAAACTTTACCAGGATCAAATGGAAGCCCTAGGGAAGTCTTCTTTGCCAACAAATTTACACCAACAAATAATGGTATGTTTGTATATAGAATTTTCTTGTTTTATTGCATTGGCTCACCCATTTATAACATTACTGAAATACTGAAGTTAGAGTACATAAATAAAAATGGGAATGGTTTTAATGGTCTACCTAAGTGCAATGCTTGTTCTTGGTTTCTGATGTGTAATCTAGCCCAGTGCTTTGCACCAGGTGCAATGTTCCCCAGCGTGGAGACATTTGGCAATGTTTGGAGATGACCAATACTTGGATCTAGTGGGTGAAGAGTGGTGAGACTGTTGAACATTCTGAAATGAATAAGAGGGATTCCTAGAAAAATTGTCTGGCTTCACATGTCAACAGTGACAGTGTAGAGGAGCCCTGCCTTAGCCAACAATGCAGCTCAGTCTTTGAGGAATGGACTCCAGGCTGCCTGGGTTTGAACTCTGGCTTTACCACTTACAAATAGTGGGGGTTGAGCAAATGAGCTTAAGATCCCAATAATGCTGGAATTCTGGGTAAATAGCCTGTCTTTGTTAGTGGAGAGCTCTCCATTTGCTAATAGCATCATAATTAGAAAACAGCATATGTACAATAAGTAAAAATTAAGGTGCAGCTACTTGTCTCTCTCGATGCATGGTGAAAAATACTTTTAGAAAGAGTTTAGAATGGTTTGTTTCATAAGCAACGAATAAACTCCTGAAGGAAATGAATTATGTGTAAAATAGTTAAATTGAACATAAGTGGCAAAATTCTAGACGTTTACCTTCTGCATTTTTTTCTCCTCTCAACTATACTCAAAACCAGTCCAAGTATTTATATTGGCTTGATCGATGTGAGCTGGCTTGGTAGAGGAGGACTGCAACCACTGGCTACTTTTCTTTTTTTTCCCCTATGCAAAATATAGTAGGATTAGGCTGATCCCGCCTAGAAAGGGAGGTAAGAAATGCTATACACATGTCCTAAAGGTTCTTGCATTAAAGTCCTTGGTCCCCAGAGTGGCACTATGAGGAGGTGGAACCTGGAAGAGGTGGAGGTTATGGTCTTTAGACCACTGGAAATGTGCCTTTGAAGGGTCACTTTGGACACTAGCTCCTTCCTTGCACTCCTTTTCTTCCTAGCCACACATTCCTGTCATGATGTGCTGCTTGGCACAGTCCCAAAAGCAATGAGGCAACAAGAAATTTAGACTGGAACCTCTAAAACCATGAGCCAAAATAAACCCTTTCTAAATTGATTGGCTCACATATTTTGTCACAGTGGTGGAAAGCTGCCTGACACAGGAATGTGTCTTCAATATCTTCTACAATGCTTCCTTTTTTCATTTTTCTCTCATCCCTTTATCTGTGTTCTGGAAAAGTTCCTTTGGTTTTCAATAACTTGTCAGCCGTATCTAGTCTGTTTGTTCCACCCATTAAACTTTTCATCAATTATGTTTAAATTCTTTATACCGACCATTATATATTTTGTTTTTCAAGAACTTCAATTATATAAAGCTATATACATAACTAATTACTTAAACCACCAAGCTGGTCTCTCATCTCTCTAAAGATCCGCTCTTCTAATCTGCGTCTACACAGCATGTGCCCATGCGTGTGTCCTGTACCTTCTGCATTCTTAGCTTTGATGGTCTCCTTCCTTGATTACTTCCTATTATAAGCCCCTAATCTCAGTGCCAACTTCCACTTTCCAAAGAATGGCATAGTGATTTTTTAAGAAATTAATTGGATCAAGTCATGAAACTACTTTGAATATTTCAGTAGTTTCCTTTTGCACTTGAAACAAAACCCTTTCTTTGTACCTAAAGATGCCCATGGTCTCGGCAGTTTTTGTGTGGCTCTAGACTTCTAGCTATGGTGAATTTTCTTGAGTTTTGCAGATTTGCTGTGCTCTTTTTCACCTCAGGGATTTTAATTTCTTTGATTCCTCCCCTATTCTCACCTCATCTACTTCCAGTTTCTTCACGTTTCACCTTTAAATAGATCTGCTTCTGAGGAAACTTCCTTGCATCCTCACTTCTGATCATATCCTTGTTATCACATAAATAACACGCTCTGGTTTTCTTGCCTATAATCTACAATACATTAAAAGCCAAACTTTTTGTGATTATGGACAGTGTCCACCTGGTCCATGCAGGTAGCTCTGTAGGGCAGGACTGCAGCCAGGAGACTGGTTTATCTTGAGCACCGAGCTCAAACCTGGCCCTCAGATTTTACGAGGGAGTCTGTGCTGAATGCGTGAATAAAGAATGGTCATACTGAGTGTTCCACTCCATGTCAATCTCCATGGTAACACATTTCTGACTCCTCCTCGCCAGTTCTCAGAGAATGTCCCTCTTACATTGTGTAGATTATGTCTGCCTCCATTTTGCTACCAAATTTGACAAAATTAAAAAGCAGAAGTTCAGTTTTTCTTTGTCATTTTTAGGTGAGAGATAATTTTAGGAAACCCTGTTGCAACAACAAAAGACACCATAGCTTTTGTCTGCAGAGGCACCACATGCAGGGCACCTGGTGTACAAAGTGTCCCCAGGTACCTGCGCTTACTGCCACCTGGGGGGAAGCAGCTAGCAGAGAAAAGGAGCCTTTTGAAGGTCCTTTCCAAGCTTCTGCAGATGTCATCAGCAGAGGCACCAATTAGTGCTCATTAGAAAGGTGTTTGGGGTTTTTAATTTATTTCACTTTCCTGATGTGGATACCAGGCTGGGAAAGAATGGACTGAAAAATTAATGTGTTTCAGGAAAGGACACAGTGCTGGGGAGAACCTGCCTTCCAGACTCTGCAGAGCAAGGCTACTATGGCCTTAATGAGGGCTGTGAGGCACAGATCCTCTCCACAAAGGAAGAGGTGGGAGCAGGCTGCTTGAAACTGCCCATGTGCCTTGGGGTCCTGATGTGCCTGGGCTGTGTGAAACATCCTGCCACAGATCACTGTCACTTCTTAGAGACTCCAGGCTCTCTTAGTCCCCGTGAGAAGTAGTTGGTGATGCATTGCTAGGCTGGGATGGTCACAAACTGTCAAATATGTATCCTGTCTGGGAACTGGAGGATAGGGTGGTCTAAGAAGTTTCTTGAATGGGTTGGCCTCACCTTATGGGTCTTCAGGGAAAGTAGATGGGACGTGCTATTCCAGAACAATGAGAAACTGTATTTTCTTTCCTGCATATCAGTTCCCTCCTTCCATCTCCAGTCTTTTGCAGAATAAGCCCCACTTTTTTTTCACATAATTTCTCTTTTGCCTGAAATAGTACTATGTGGAAATGGACTGAAAAACAGTGAAATCCAAAGAGCACAGATTTGCAGTCAGAAAGATGTGGTTCCTGTCCGAGCTATCCAGTTCCTATCTGGGCCCCTTAAGCTGATCATTAGGCACCATGAACTTACATTTCCTGCACAATGGAGCAGAAGTAATAACACCTGCCCTGCTGAGACCACATGACAGTCTGCATGCCAGCAGTGTTCTGTGTGACATTGCTCTGTAAATCCAAATAGTACCATGGATACAAGGTTTTGTAAAATGACAGTCAGTTGCTCTATGAATGAAATCTTCCTTCACAAAAACAGACAAGCAAATGGAGTCAGCATTGACCTAATACCAATATTAATACAGTTTAGGAAAAAGATACAAATGCACAAACTGATTATCTTTCGTGAATATATACATTTATATGTGTGTGTATATATATATATGAATTAGTAACAAAATGTTAGCAAATATATGTACCATTGAGAGACACACTAGTGAGTCACAACAAAGTGTAAATGACTGCTAATTTCAGTAGCATATAGAGAAGCCCTATGTAAGCCAAAGAGAAATCTGCAGGTGCAGCTAAGAAGTGGGAGAGAGAGGTACCAGGTGTGGGAACACAGCCCAGAAAAGAGAAGAAAATCAAGCACAGAACATGAACCAGCTATACATGTGTTGCTTTTGATAGACCCTGATGTGAAATGTTTAATCACTCGGTTTGGAATTATCTGCATCTGCATGATTGCATTTCTTCATTCACTTATTCACTTACACATTAATTAGCTACCTTTATTAAATATGTTTGCTATTTGCAGTACTGTGGGAAGTGATCTAGAAAGTACACAAATATATAAACCAACCTCCCGCCTCAAGTAGTTAATTATTTAATAGAGAAGAAAATTAGTATAATACAGAGTAGTGGGAAGAAAGGAAAACCCCTTCCATTGAAGACTTCAAACAGAGGATCTTGTAAGCTGTTCCTTGAAGACTGGGTCTGTTTTGGGTCAATAAAGACAGGCTATAAGCTTATTCTAGGTAAAGAGGACAGCACGCATAAAATCTTACATGACTCAGCTTCTAGAAATGGGCCTTCAATAGGACATTGCTGTGGTTCAAATATGAAGTGTCCCCAAAAGACTCATCCACTGGGGGTGCTCACTTCATCAATGGGCGAATGCACTGATGCATTCATAATCGAATAGATTGTAAGGAAGTGGGACCCAGTCGGAGAAAGCTGCTCACTGGAGAAGAGGCTCTGAAGGGTATATCCTGTCCCCAGTAACTTCTCTCTCTCTCTAACTCTTCCTTGCTTGCTCTGCTTCCCAGATGCCTCAGGTTGAACAGCTTTCTTCTACCATGCCCTACCACCATGATGTCTCTGCCTTAGAGCCCGCTAAGCATGGACTGAAGCCCTGAAACCAAAAGCCCAAATACACCTTTCCTACTTTAAATTATGGATGCCAAGTTCTTGGTTCCAGTGACAAAAAGCTGACTAATGCAGACATTTAGCTCTTCTCAGCAAGTCTTCTTGACTGATGAGAGGAATCCAGTTTTTCTGCCACCCTGCTTCTCTCTCTTCTCCTCATTTTCCAGAAGTCTGGGCTGCAGCAGAAGGCCATCTCCTGGCCTGTGCTTTGGAATGTAGTTGTCACCTGCCATCCCTCTTTTCACTAGTGAGGGGTAACTGAAGTCCAGGTGTTTTCACTTCAGAGACTCCAATGCCCACAATACGCTCAGCACTTGGAAGGTAACAAATTTGCTATGTCACAATTGATAATCAACTCTAGTAAAAGAATGTCCAAATCAATTGCGCTTTAGCAAGGGCAAACTGGCTGGACGCAGGCGGGCTCCCAGCTCGGGCTGGCTGGGCTTGATAAATTTGCCCTTATTATGGCTATTGATGTTTAAATTTCTTCAGGGATGTTGTTACATGGGTGCCTGGCGGTGACAGAGGTACGGTGACCTCCTTCGATCCTTAATCTACACCTGTTAGTTGGCTCCCTGGTTGCCTCTGAGTATACTCAGGCTTAAAGGTTAACAAAAGAAAAACAGGCCAAGTTTACGCGACGGCAGCAGTGGATCAATGCAAGTAAATAACCTTCTCTGTCTTATTTCCCCAAGCATTATTGATCCAAGTTCTTTGTTCTTTGTCATGTTTCTGTCTTCTTTTCCCAGGAGACACTGGACGATCAGCTTGTGTTGGACATGTTAACTGGCACGTTATGACAGCTACCGTTTTTGTCACACAATGTGGTGATATATATATATATATGAAATTTTCTTTAGTGTTTTCTACACTGTAGACTGGGCAGTGAATCACAAACATAAACTTCCTTGCTCCGAATGTTTCTTTTCCCTCTGAAACAAGTCGGATCCTATGAACCTCTATCACATTAACAAGTTTATTAGTTTTAAATACCTATCCAAATGAACAATGATCTGACCTTTTAAAGAATCTCCTGTTACTAAAGCTTGGGTATTGTCTGGGCGAGCTGTACATGCTGATGCCTTGTCTAACCACTAAGACATTTTTAGCTTCAGAAAGTAGATTCTTTATTGCATTTTCCTCTGTAGATTTTAAAAGCCACTGTCACCTTTTCTGAGTTTTCTCTGTGGAACGCTAAGGGGCATTAGAGCGATTACCTTGGTGATCCTGAATCATCTTTTCCCCAGGGAAGTTCTTCTGGTGCCCTTGCAAGATTTGTGCTGTAAGTGACTCAAATAGAAATGCTACAGACTTTCTCACCAAAGTCGTATTTTATCCACAAGCATATGATGCATGCATGTTAACTGCAAAGTACAATTTATAATTCTAAAAACAAAGTTATATAGAGACAGGAAAGCTCTTTTGGTTAAGATTCATTATACTTTAAAGCACATTTGTCCAGTTGAAAAGGGGAGAAAAAGACAGAAAACTTCCTTGTTGAGTTACAAAATAAAGCTAGAGTAATGATAAAGTCACGATATTAAATATGGTAACATTTTTGGATTTTCCCAACTGAGATGGATGATTTAGTTCTGAAAAAATAATTGGGAAAATTAAGGCTAATATAGATCATTTTCATGTTTGATTTACTGGGAAACAGGACTGGAACTTTTAAGCTAAAAACTAATTTAAATGGAAAAAAATTAAAATCCAGTGTCTGTAATTGTTACTTTTAAACCAAAAGTATGTCAAACCAAATAAAGCCAATATTTGTTATTTTGCAAAAGAAAAAGTACCCTATTAACAACCAAATAGTGCCAATATATTCTCTGTAAAGAGCTTTAAAACTAAGCCAATATCAATGGTCTAATGTGGTGAAACAGACAGTGATTACCCACTATCTTGAGGGCCAAATGGTATACAACTTTATTTCTTAAATTATTTCACCAAATTTTTCTTGCTCAAAGATACATGTAAATTGTGTGCTTCTCTCTTTCATTTGTCAATCATTAAATACTCCATGTATACAAATGATACCAATCTCCCTTGTCAGCAAGTTCCCAATTTAGTGTTGTGCTTAATGCACTAAAGAGCCACCTTTTAAGTGATGGGTTGATGCAGTAAGCAAGCTTGTTTCTATCAGTTGTCTACATGTAGAAATCATTGCAGGCATTGCCGGAAAGTGCAGAATTGCTTATTGCTAACATGTAGAGCTTTGCGTTGCTTTGCACTTGGCAATTGCTACTAGTAATTAATGAATCCCCCCATGGTAACCACACCAAATGGAGCTGGTAATGTTTCAGTCAACAGATAAGAACCTTTGGCCTTTGATGACTTATTCCACCCACCTATTTCTGAGCATCAGCAGGACTATGTACTATTGATTACCATGTAACAGCCTCAAGACTGTACTCTCTTGTTTCTATGTGTGGTGTGCTAGGTTCCTCTGATGTGGCAAGTGTGCTTTTTTTTCTCATGTTGTCTCATCTCGAATCACTTCTCTTGTCCTTTTTGTTTACAAGTCATGTCACCTCGTTCTTTCATGTAACCATCCCACTAAAACACCACTGGGAACATTTTGTTTACGTATGTTATTCAGAAGATCACACCATATGTTGTAGGCATAATTTTAGAATCATTAGCCTTTATTCCTATTTTTAAATTTTTCCAACTATTGGCCCTCTCATAAAGGTCAGTGCAGTTTTTTCAAGAAAATATGTTCAAAAGCTTTGAACAGAAATAAAAACGCATCCAGCTCAAAATATTTCAACTTTTGGATTTCTCCCAAATAACCTCTTGTTTCCTATCCCCAAGCCATCACTGGATGTTAAAGGAGACTAACGAACTATTTTCAAAACTTTAAAAGTATTTGGTTTTGCAGGAAGAGTCTGTTTGGAAATTGTTTATCCCCCAAATGAGAATTTTGTCAGTTCATGTCATACTATTAAGAGCCAAGAATTTTCAAGAAACAGGATTCAAAGACACCTTTAATATAGGAAAATGAAAACATAATCATTACCACTTTTATGGTGGCCACAAGGTTTCCATTTGTTCATTTTCTATCATTTTCAAAGATAATTTTCTAACAGAAGTTTTCAGTGTCAAAAATAATCCCTGTAAAGTATTTAGATATTTTCAGGGTTTACCCCAGTCAACAAAAGGGCTCATGTAGCTTTACTTGTGGAGGATGCTCATGTTAGAAATTCTATGACCTCATGCAATACAGCCTTATGCCTGTGGGGAAATTAGAAAACTTTTCACATGCAAAAATTTCCCCAACATGTCTCAGTGTATTTTTTTAACTTTGACATGCTATAATAGTGAGACAAGAGTTAGTGAGACAGGAGTTAGGCTTCAATGAAGCAGTAAAGACAACAGCCCCAAAATGGAGTTGAGAAGCCCAACATGGAGTTGGCTATGTCACCATCTTCCAGGGACCTTACAGAAACATCTGTCCAGTGTCCTGTGGATTTGAGGGAACTCCCCAGAGCACAATCAAGGAGGCCACTGGCACAAGGGCACATGGACACTGTGTAGACTGGACCCTAAAGAGTATACAATCTCATATACAGTAGAGATCATATTGCTTGCACAGCAGCTTGAGTTCCCTTCTAAATCCCTTATGAACCCCTAGATAAAGAACCTTCTTAGGAATCCTGCCCAGGACCCCTACCCAGACAGCAGGAGCTCTCCTTCCTTGCCTTTATATCTTTCACTCCTTTGTCTTCATAGCTTTTAAATAAATTTGCTTGGGTCCTACCTTTTCTGTCCATAGTTTCATTCTTTGTTACTGTGGGACACAACCCCAGTGTTCTAGTAACAATAGGATATGAATGTTAAATACATCGTTCCAACACACACAAGACACGTAGCTATCTCTGGATTCTCTCTACCAGTTTTCCCATGGGAGGTCAGCCTGAATGATCCCACAGCACTGAGATGTTGTGTTACATGAAAGCAGAGCATATATAACTATATTAACTGTGCTCCCACAGAAAATGAGTCTATGAATCCAGACATTTTATTGACTAGAGTCACACAAACATGGTACCACAATAAGATGTGTATTAGATGATAATTATCATGAACATTACATTTATCATGGCCGGATTTTCAGTGCCCTTCTTTTCTGTAAGTTAAGGCAAATATGAACTTACACATTCATTTGTTTATAACAGGCAATACCTCCAAAAGGATCTACGAACATCTTGAAAACAGAGGCTGAGTCTCGATTGTTTTGTACCTCTAGTACTTTGCCTGGTGTCTACACAGAGATGATAAATAATGAACGTATGCTGAAGGAACACTCAAAGCCAACAATATTTGAATTTTATAATGCTCGACTGCTTGTTGACAGTTATTGTAAATGTTATCTGCTCTACTAGGAATACACCCGGCCATTGGACTAGATCAGAAAGAGCCTTCAGCCATATTCAGGGGAGACAGTTCTGAGGACGATTGAGGTACAGGCCAGGTCTTTAAATTCATGGCCAAAATTTGCCTCAATCCCTTGGATAGATTTCAGAATGAGTATGTACAGAACTAAAACCCAGACACTCAACTGAATCAGGTGTTGTAGTAGACTTCTTGGATTGTTCATGTACCTTTTCACTGAGTAGGGATGAGGCTGGGTGTGAGATACTACATTACTAATAAACTCTTGGATGGTGTAAATGCTGGTAATTCAAAGAATACACTTTGAATAGCAAGAGATAGAAGTAGAATTTGGGATGAGAGACCTGTATTCCGACCCAGCTATGCTACGTACCAGAAATAGATTTTGTGCAACATTTAAAATTTTCTAGGATCTGAATTTTCCCCACTGTTAAGTGGCAATAACAATCTTATTCCCAAAGATTTAGGTTCAAAATTAAATGAAATGTGGCATACAATGGGCCTTCCCACTTCTTTTCTCTTAAGGGTTAAAAAATGTATCTTTCTTCATTCTCCGAGAAAGTAGCAAATCTCTAACTTGGGAATATTTTTAAAACCTCTCTACCATTAGGTACTCACATCTGTAAATTGGAAATCATACTCTACTTTCTGAATAAATGAGATCACAAATGCAAAGGACATTAATAATTTCTAGAGCAAAACAAGCATGCCATAAATATTATCAATCTTTTCCCTGTGCATAAATAAAACTTAATAACACTACTACATAGCTGTACTACTATCATGCTTAAGCAATTATTGGAACATTGTCCCTTGTTCTGCATCTAGACCAAATTCAGCTTTCTAAACAAGCATCATTTCAAAAGCAAAATCAGTTTGAAAATATTTTTAACACTGTACTTACAGATAATTTTAGATGAGTTGTTATTATTGCAGTGACTGGTACTTCTCTTTTATGCGTTGCACCCATTCTGCAATTGGGAAGTAAATCTGCTTAAGTTGAAAGAATTTGTGATAGCTGAAGTCTGTCTGTTGTCCCTGGTGAATGATTCTAAAGCTTAGTTTAACTGCTGTTCTCCCCTCAAGACTTATATAGAAATTGTCACCTGTCAGATTAGATTAGCTAATGCAGCACAAAAATGACCCAAAATGACTAGAACAGCCATTATTTGAATGTCGCCATTGTCATCTGCTGTAGTTTGGATTTGGTTTGGGTGTACTCACCGAAGGGTCCATGTGTCAGAGGAAGATTGGTCCCCAACATGGCGGTGTTGGGAGGTAATGGGACCTTTAAGAGGTGGGCCCTAGCAGGAAGGTTTTGGGTCTTTGGCAGTGTAGTTCTTTTGGATCTCTGAGTTGATTCTGGTGAGAATTAGTTGTTAAAAGTGTGAGCCAGATGCCCGAGTCAGTTTTTGCTTCCTATCTGGTGATGTGACTTTGGTAGGTCTTGCACTGGTAATTAAATTCTGCAACATGCATAACTTCACTCAATTCATTTATTAGAAGTCGTGTGGCCCTATGCAATGAACACAGTGGATAAGAACGACTAACCATCCTGTGTTCCTAGGAAAGAAATAACTAGAAATAGTTGATTAACAGCTCAGATAAACACTCTCATTATTCCACCAGACACAAATCATTATGCTTCCCCAAATTTCCTGGGCCATACCTTTCTCCAGGGCTACACTCTCTCCACCAGGGTATCGAGCTCTGTCCTGTTCGGGTAGCACCGAGGCGGGCCCTCCTGCTCGACTTCAGCTACTCAGCCCGGGAACAGCCACACGTGTACCTGAAGTGTCCACAGGTGCCAATCACATTCAGGCTCGGACGAAGCACAGGTGCAGAGGTAGTCTCTAAAGCTGTAGAAGGAAAGAGATGAGGCTGATCACAAACGTGCGTGGGGGTTAACGCTCCTCCAGGAGCAAACTTTGACTAATGGCAAAGAGAAGTTCTCTCCTTTGCTACCTTTCAGAAATGACTCTGGGCTTTTAATCTGAAGTATTGCCAAGAAAATCCTTTAATTTCTGCTAGAGAAGCTTGCTGAATAAACTGCTCTATCTCCATAAGGTGCTTTATGAAGTGATAGCCAGTCTTCGTGCAGCCCTGTGAAGTGCTTCACGTCTTCCTCGCATTTCTTTTTCTTCAATTTGATGCACCTGGGCCTGCTCCTTCCTTAACACCTTAATCTTTCCGAGCCACTCTGTCTTCTCAATTACTTGCCTCGGGCCACCTAACAAATCTGCTTTACATCCTGTTTATACCTAGTGTCACTATGGGAGTCTTGTGAACGTCAGGAATTCTGATTCAGCTTGGAAGGAGTCCAGGTCGTGTGACTCTCAGTGGGCCTCACGACTGCCAGATAGGTATGTCTGACCGGTTTCATATTTGATACCACGAGCAGTAAATCTATGCAAATTTATCAATAACTGATTCAATCATTACTAAAATCAACAAATTATCTTGGCAACATCGTCAGTTTTGGGTGGATGGACAATTCCTTGTGGTGGCTGGGTGGCCTGTGTGTTGCAGGGTGTTTTAGCAGCATTCTTGGTCTCTACCTACTAGCTTCTAGTAACACCACCAGAGGTAACAAGAAAGAGTCCCTAACTGTAAAATAGTCCTCAAACAACAAAAATCAGTCCTGGATGAGAACCACTAAATAACCAATCTGGAAGCTTAAATTTTTCAAGGTAATTCCCTTTTAAATCACAGTTTAAAGATACTATAATGATCATCCATATTGTTATACTTAAAATATGAAATTATATGTATATATACGTTGTGCTGCAATATTTATATTTTTCCCAATAAATTAAATACCCTTAATATATTTAAAAGACAGTATTAACAGTCTTTAACATATTAAAACAGTGAACTCTAAGAGTTAAATGTATGAAATAGAAAGGCAGTTAGAATGCGCTAAGTATTTCCATACAGAAATGATGCAGGATATACTTTAAGAGCAGATATCTCTTCATGCAATCATTTCTGCATTTGTGTACACACAAATAACCTAAATTCTTGAAAATTATTTGTTCTGTTCAAACATTTATATTGTACCTTGTGGTCCTGTTATTTTTTTTTTCTCTGTTGGGAACTTTTGTTTGTAGGTCATGAAGAATCTTGTGCCTTCTTCCAATTGTCCTGAAATTCAAATGAAGAAGTCTAAATTAATGAGCTTTTACTACATCTGAACATATGCTGAGGACTGATATCAGATAATCTTGAGATTCTGAACTCATAGCAATGATGCTTGTATCTTCGGTGGTGTCAATCTGAATTAAACATTGGCCAGCTTTAATAAGAATACCTCAACAGACATCTTAACTAATTTGGAGATACTATCAAGTAAGGTAATTCACTGTGGTTCCTAAAATGATAATATAAAACAGCTTTATTCTACCTGCTTTATTATAAATTTAAACTTAAAGTAGAACCCAACAATTGCTCAAAGCTATATCTAGTGGATAAAACTCATAGTAGAGTTCTTTTTTTAAATGTATTTCTGGTTTCTTTGTCCCAGGGTTGCTTCTTTACTGTTAATTATTCTAATCAATTGCATAATCTGTGTGTTCTACCAAGGTTTCTTTAATGGTGAGACTGATGTTATGGGGCTGGCTTAAATGGATACACTTTCTTAAGTCATTCTTTGCATGTATATGTGAGGTTAAGAATGGCTTCAAAATAAAACACATGCATCATAAATGTATGTAAATATACACGGAGATGTCTGAAAGGATATTATTTTGAGTGTTAGTTGATCGCTCAGCTGTTGGGCCTGAAGAACATGGTAAAAATCTTTCCCCTTATATTTTTCTGCTTGAATTATTTGCTTGCTATCATTTTATCACCCCACATTTCTAAGTGTTCTTCAAAATGTTTCTTTGTGCTTCCTGATGTACTTTTTAGTGTATAATGCTTTCAAAGATGCTCTCAATTTTTGATATGTATGTAATTTCTCAATATAGCCATTATGGAGTGAAATACGATACCTGATATTTGAAAATACGAGGTATAATAGAGTGGTCATTTCTTCTCATGTTTTTATGTAAATACTGATATTTAAACAAAAATGCATCTTAATGAAGAAAATGGAATGCTGTCATTTTCCAACTTTTTAAAGAAAATTCATCAGCCTAGTTTTCACTTTTTTACTGTTCAGCAAATTTATTATTTTTCTCCCTTGAGATTAATTTGTTACATATACATGTATAAGCATACTTCTACTTTGCAAACAATAGCAATGATGGGATAGTTTCTTTCAGGAAATTTTATAATTACATAGAGATAATTCATTAAAGAACTAAGGATTATATTATATATATTACATATAATGCATTTATATGTGAGTACTTTACAAAATGAATTTTCAGAGAGCATAACACTGATTTATTATCATTGTTGTCTAAATACATACAGACACCAGATTTTGATGCTTACAGTTTCTTTTCAACTAAAAGTTCTAAGAAAATCAATAAATTAATGCATACACAACCAGGAAACAAATGACATAAAAACTAATTTTAATAGGGTACATTGCTTTATTTTACTAATACTTAAAAAACTGATTTTCGCATGGATCCTTAGATGTGATTATGGGTTATGGTTTGAATGTCTCTCATATGGAAACCTGACCACCATCATAGTAGTGTTGAGGTGGAACCCATAGAGGTAATGAGGTCATGGGCACAGCACCCTCGGAAGCGAATTGAGGCCATTATCGTGGGAGTGCCTTAGTTTCTGCTGTACAGAGTTCTTGAATAATAGGGCACAGTTGACCTAATTTACTTTCAGTCTGGAACATGTTCATTTGCCTTTCCACCATGCTGTCACATAGTACGAAGGCTTTCTCAGATTCTAGCACCATACTTTTGGACATCTCAACAACCAGAAACACGAGACAAATAAACTTCCATTGCTTATAAATTACTCAGTATCCTATTATAAAAGCAGAAAACAGATTAAGACATTATGTAATAAATATATCTCTGTATTTAAATATCGATATTATTATTTTAGATTTGAATGTTGTATAACAATGTATGTGCCATATTTAAAACAGTTGTTTTAAGACATCATTCACTGCTCTGGAATTATTGAGCCTCATATTTCATCCAGACTAGGCACCTAAGCAATCTCCAAACACCAGTTTTTAATGAATCATTTGATATATTTTGTTCACTTGAATATAATGTTGGTGTTACTGCATTATTGATAACTGCATTAAACAGGCATCTAATTCAATGTTGCTGAAACTGGGGAAAGAAAAATTCTTCATTGTCTTTTTAGCATTATACCTACTGCTAATGAAGTAGCTCACATTGTTACACATAAAAACACGATCCACTCAATATGTCTGTCTTTGAGGTGAACACAGCGTTCATCTTTAACAGACTTCTTTTTAAAAATAGTGAACTCACATGCAGTTTGGCTTTGATGTCAGTTTAATGCATCAGAAAAACAAAAATGCAAATTATAGCACCGAAATTAAGAGGCAGAACTTAATTTCCAGACAGTCCAGAATGAGTTTATGTTGCTTTGTTTATAGTATCATTTAAAAAATTACAAAGTAATTGTAGAGAATTGAAGTTTCCAGAAAATGGGTCTGTAGACTTATTTTCAACCAAGTTGAAAAAATTCTGATTTGGCAATACACAGAGATTTAAAACTCCACTCTTTTCTATTCATCAATTTAAAATGTGTACTGAGTGGTTCTTATATCCTATGAGTGGTAGTTGCTGGACAAATGGTCCAAACTGGTTCTAAGCCTCCCTGGAACTCATAGTTTAGAAAGTGCAGACTTGCACTGTGGCTAGGAGGAATTAAACCCTGTCACTTATCTTGTGACACCAGATAAGCAGTTGCTTAAACGCTGTGTCTCAACTCACTAAACTCAGATGAGGGTGGTACCTGCTTTAGTCATCAGATGATAGTAGTTAAGGCTTTAAAGTCCTGGAGGAAAGGAAAACATTATCGGTCACATTTACTTATGTTGAATTAGATCAAATTCAATATAACTACTGGTAAAACCATTTTCAAAACAGTTCAACTTGATCATACTACAACCATTACAGTCAGAAATATTAATAATTTTACAGTTATAATCCCCATTGAAACTAGCCTGTTTGAACTCTAAATCCAGAATAATGATTCCAATGACATTATTACGCCCATTATTGAAGTCAGTCATGTCTGGAGTGTGACTTGGCATCTGTCTAGCAGCTGTCCGAAGTACTACAAATAGATGGAGATGGTAAGAGAAAAGCAACTTCTTCAGCTGAAATTTCAAGGGAATTTTCAAGAGAGGGAGCACATGGCTTCCTAACTTGGAATGCCGCCAGGATCATTAGAATTAACAACCATCCTGCCCGAGTGGAACACGCCATGGGCGCTTTAATGATCAGCTCAACTTCCCAGCTGAGAGACGTCATCTCTGACAGCCCAGGGTCTGTGGCTTACAGCACAGCACACAAGGAATTAGCAGGTAGTAAATCATCGCAACACTTTCTGCAGGAGGTTTGCTGTGGTCCTTTCAGGGTGGAAAACAAAGAGCTTGAACTGATAATGCCCTGAGCTTACTTTTCCTCCAAAGCCACTTCCCCCACCATTAGTAAATTTGTGCTTAGGGAGTGCTAATTTTAATACTGGCTTAAGAAAAGTATAATTAGAAAGGTAAATCTACTGCTGAGAGGAAAATCAAATTATATCTTCTCTCTCTGTAAATGTATGCCTCCTTTATGTATCTCAAATCATGTCCATTCTAGCACAGTGATTAGCACACAGTAGGTTTACAGTGAATAGCTGATGAATTTCTCTAACCTACAAGATAAGCAAAATATGAACCACATGTATAAAGAAAGCACATGTATAAAACTGTCTGAAATCAGTTCTGGATTAAGGCAATGTACATATAATTTCAAATTATATTTTACAAAATTTAAATGCATACTTGTCACTTTTTCTGTCTTTAACATGTAGTAAGGTAAGTTTTCAAAGAAAAATTAAACATATATAAAAGTCAGAATCAAGTGGGTCAATAGCTATTAATCATCTTTTGATCAATTGATAACACTGTAAGACTAATATTTTGATGCATTTTCCCATCTTTTATGTATATATATAATGTACATCATACATGTTTGGAGCAGTATTAGGATTCTGTCATTTATTGCACTATTTTTTGTTGTTGTTTCCCAGCGCTACCAAAATTGGAGCCTATTCTTAATGAGAAATAAGGGAAATATTTTCTAGAATAGGTCCAGTACATACATTAAATTAAATTAAATGTTTAATATAAAAGCAAATTAGCATGTTGTGTCTTTAAGAAAAGTCTACTAAGCCAATTTAGTCTTGGGTCAACACGATTTATCAAGAAGGGGCACACAGGACTAAAAACACTACACAATGTTTTTCCCCCCTTAGTATAAAAGATTGCTCATTTATGTCCCTTTTTATTCAACACCATTCATCTGGATTTGCAGCATAAAGCAGATCTGCCTGGAAACCTTATTTAAAAATTCGGGAAAAGAAGCAGAGAAAAGTGTAATGATATTAATGTCTTTCATTAATTGTAGGGAGTGTAACCTCATTTGCCCAATTATCCTGGGGATACTGTTGTTGCTTTAAATGGAGAGCAACTGGTAAATTGGGAACCAAGAGTCTTAATGTTTAAAACAGAGCTTCTCGTTCAGACACAGAAAGTCATGTTCCAAGGAAAGCAGCGTTTCTGCTATGCCCATTTAAAGCCGAACAAAATGTAGATCAACCGAAGAATGCGAGGGAACTGGAAACAGCTGTGAAATCCTGGGAAAAAAGGAGCCTGAGTTAAAGTGGAATTTTTGATAACCACGTCAGCACTATCTTTCCCAGTCGTGATTGCCAAAACTGTGTTTGTTTATAGTTACTTGAAGATAAAGAAGTAACTTTGGGCTGAGGAAGAAATACTTCATTTCTCTGAGAAATAAATGTGTTCAAGATTCTCTTGGTGGGTCTGGAAAGCATGTCAGACACATACCCATGTACAGGGTATTTCCTGCCTAATTTTACAGTCCTCAGGGACCACGGTAGGCTCCGACATATCCCTAGTAAACTCTGCTACTAATCTGGGAGAAAGTTATAGGTGATGATGATTTACACAAATGCAGCCTGCCCGAGGAGGCTCTAACTTGCCAACCGGAGTGTCTGTCAGGTCGAGTCTCTCCAAGTGAGCCCATGGTTTGGGGAAAGCCTGATGGCACCTGGTGTGTGAAACTGCCATTTATTCCCTCACAAATTGTGAAGTTTCCACCACTTCCTGGCACATCATTTTATAGAGACTTACATAGAAAAAAAGTCAAAGTTTTGCATGCGGTACATGAGATCCTTCAGGAGCTGGCTTTCGATACAATCGCCTATTCCTTCCTCTTTCCCAACATCTTCCTCATGGACCAGCCTTCCTGACTTCATGGTTTATTTTCTGCGTTCACCGAATTGTGCCCTCTAGGGTCTGCAGACTAAGTCCAGAGCTTCCTAATACCTGCATCAAGCACAGATCTTTGCGTCAGGCCAAGCAGCCCTGCGTGTGCATTTACCCACGGAACTTCCGGCCACTGCTGGTATCAGCTTGTTGTCAAACACATATGCAGCCCTTGGGGGTAAAAGCAGAAATATTTCATAGTACTTGATTTGCTTCTATGGAAGTTTACGTATCATAAATTTTCTTTTCTTCCCTGCGGCTTTTCAAAGGAGATGGCTGTAACAATATGGAAAAATACCCAGAATGTGTGACCCAACTTCGTTCACACAGAAGCCATTCCAGCATTCAGAGTAAACGTCTATTGAAAGGCATGTACAACGTTCCAGAACAGCGAGTAAGAATCACTTCCTTATTTCATGGAGTTCACAGGACGCTGAACAAACAGGCAACTCCACAGCTGAGAGACTTTTGTCACGTAGATTGTGATAAGTGGTGCAAAACCCTGAGCAAAAGTGATTTGTTTTTATGGGTTTTATGGAAATGGGCAGCGAATTAAGACCTTGACAAGTAGAATTTGATTAGAAAGACACAAAGGATAGTGAATTTTGGTGGGGAAGAGACACGGTGGGTAAAAAATCGTTAAGTGTCAGAAGGTATTTGTAACTAACAGCATCTAGTGAGGAGGATGGACACCAGCAGGCAAAATGATGAAGAATGTGAAAATAAATGAACCCAATTCTTTGATAGATAAAAAGCAGCGACATACAGAAACTACTGATGACATGCAGGAGATGAAGCTGGTAGAGTTCACAGATGCATAATAAAGGAAAAAAATGTTTTGTCTTTCTGTGAATAGCTTATTTTACTCAGTAGAATATTCTCTGGTTCCAGCTACACTGTTGTAAATGACAGAATTTGATTCTTTTTAAAGGCTGCATAGTATTTCATTGCATATATGTACACTTCTTTACCCACTCGTCTATGGATGGTTGATCAATACCTTGCGTATTGTGGAGAATGCTACAATGAATGTGTGAGTACAGATTTCTTTCTGACACACTGATTTCATTTACAAAATTTCTTTCAAAATGACAGTTATTAACACCAGATTGATAAGGTCACCTTTTATCATATAGCCTCTGAAAATCTCTACAGTATATTTGTGAGAAAAATGAGAGTAGAAAAGGCAAAAAGTATTAGTAGTACAATGAAAACAGTGTCGACCTCATAAATCCCTGAAAGTGCGTCAGGGTGTCAGACAGACTCTCGGACCACAGCTTGAGAATTGCTGTACTAGGACAAGAGCTTTAAGCTGAAAAGATGAAAGGGGTAAACTGCAATTAGAGCCCAAACTATAGAACAACTGTTGCTGTTTGGATAATTCAGGATTTACCAACACCTGTTGCCAGGCCCAGTTTCATATTATCTCATTTAAAGCTCAAAACAACCTGCTACGATCTGATCTAGCTTGTACATTTCAAAATATACCTAATCCCCAAGGTGCGAAGCGTGGGAAGTATTTATTTCATGAGGAATCAGAGTCCTGACAGAAAGAGATCCCAGAGATCTTCGTTGTCCCTGCCATCACATAAGGTCACAGTGAGGTGCCATCTATGAACCAGGAAATGAACCCTAGTCAGACACAGAACCTGCTGACACCTTGGTCTTGCGCTTCCCAACATAGGACTCTTGTAAACTGCTACCACTTATAAGCCATCCAGTCTACGGCATTTCACATTAGCAGCTGGGATGCACTCAAACACAACCGTAAAGATATGATTTAATATGTGTACTCTATAGATGAGAAACATTAGCCTCTGAATGTTTAAATAAATTACTCAGTGATACACAGCAAGGCGATGGCAGGTTGATCCAAACCAGGTCCACCATTCTTATTCCCAACTCCAAACTGATTCTATCCAGTAGGTCTGTGTATACTCCAAGGACAAATTCAATTTTTAATCCACCTTTACTCTTTACAAGTCGTCGGGTCTGGCCCCTTATCTCCAACATTGTTATCTCAGTTAGTTTAAACCACATTGGGAAGTAAGGGCTGTAATTATCCCCATGTTTTACGTGCACAGTTGAGTTGCAGAGGTTAAATAACTTATCTAAAGTCGTAAGATTAGACAGTGGTACAGGTAGATTATCCTCTATGTGCTTCTAATGTCAAAAGTAGGTTCTTCACTACAACATTCCTTCCTGGAAGATTACTAATTATCTCAATAAAAACAAAAAATAATAGATATGATTTATCAGCTGTAATTCCTTTCTCTTCAGTCACTTATTTAATGCTCAAAAAAAGTTTTCTATGTTTAGAACAAGCATCCTTGTTAACCATTTTAAAGGAGAAAGAGAACGAGAGATCTGAATGGCATTTGGGGGATGCCTTCCACAAGGAATGGGTCAGGGATAGGCATGGGCATCAGTTGTGGGTTGGAAGTGGGATGCACAGGGCTGCTCTTAGTAGTGGGGAAAACAGCTCATGGCTTGAAAAGAATGGTGGCCTCACTACTTTAAAAATCAGTATTGTGTTGTTCAAAATGCAAGTGGTCCAATTTCTGCCCGCCCTCTTTTTGCCTTCCTTATATACTCAAGTTGACTATGAAGTGGATGTCTCCCCCAACTCCTCTTCACCAACAAGGTCACCTCAGGTTCTGTGCCCAGTGATGAAATGTCACCACAACTGGCTATGTGTGATGCAAATCTCAAGCCTTTGGCATCCAAGACTGATGTTGCCGTATGAATGTACTTCTCGAGAAACTGGTGCTGAGTGGAAATGACGTAAGTCTCCTCTCAGCCTCCAGTCATTATCAAAGGTAACAAAGCAGGGGGAGAGAGACAGAAGCTGTGTGTCCTCTTGGCACCATTCCATAATCTCAGGAGGGATGAATACAGCTAAATTTGGTTGGGGCCACCAAGTCTGAGCTGAGACATATGGCATTTCCAAGCTGGGGCAGAGGCCAAGAAGACTTTCCAGATATTATTCTGGAGATTACTGTGAAGGCACAGAGCCCTGTACTGCAGAGCACCTGTCTGGTCAGGCGGTGCATTCCCAGCGTAGTTTCTGGGGGGGGTCAGGGCTGTGGCCTTTGGTCTTTCTGCAGGAGCAGAGCTCCTTGGGAAGCAGGACTGGCTGCTGCCATCCAGCCGCCTGCTTCCAGGATTCCAAGGGACTCAATCCCAGACCAGCCCCTTAGGTGGAAAATATCACAGGAAATCCTCTAGGGAGAAGAATCAACTTACCCAAAACCATCTTTTTCTTTAGGAGATACTTGTTGAAACTTGAAAAGAAAATGTTCGTTACTAAATTCATGACCATCTCTGAAAAGTTCAGTATATTGATCATGATATGGAAGAAAACTCTTCGTTCGGGGTCCTGAAGATCTCAGTTCCCTGACCATGTCTTGACTTGTTTTTCAGTGAGTTGAATTTTTCTTTAGATTTGTGTTTCTTAGCACCCCAAGGGAAAGAAAACATATTAACAAAGAAGTATTAAGTAGAGCCAGACGCCACGTTTTCTAAATTACAAATTATATAATCAACATAGAAAGCAGAAAATATTGACAGAAAAATAACTTTTGTAGCCTAATTAAATATCTAAATATTTAGAAACAAAGATCGTGGACATTTTGTGTATGGCTTTCCTAGACACACGTGCACGTGTGTGCGCACACACACATGCACATACACACAGTTTATGATATACCATGAACACATTTTTTCAAAAAGCAGGAAATAATTTTATATTATCCCTTTTAACAGCTTCAAAGTATTTGATTGTATACATGTACTATCATTAGATTTACTAATTTCCCAGGCTTGTGCACTTAGATATGTTTTACTATTTTAAAAACTGCAATAAATAATATTGTGCTCTCTATGTGTAGTCATTTCTATAACTAAGTATTTCTACTTTCAAACATAAACATTTTGAATCTATTTTTTATTGATCCTTCTCAGTCACCTTCGTAACCTCTAGGCCTCTTTTAAATAAAATGATTTATAAGAACTTCTCTTTTTTTTTAACTTAAAAGTTGGCAGCATTTCACAACCAAGGTTCAAATGTAGGGCACTGTAAGAATGAGCAGGAAGAAAGGGATGAGGCGAATACAGCAATCTTGGCATTGCTTCTTCTATTCTTTACAGGTCAAGAATCTACATCTCTCTCTTAGTGTAAATAAAGTACAATGTTATGTGCTGTCCCAGAATCTCACTTAAAAACAGGATATTTTAAACTTGCAAAGTGTTTCTTTATATAAATAAAATAAGAAAAATGAGAAATGCACATCTCCCAGAAGAACGAAACAAAGCATTATTGGAAAAACCCTTCCAATAATGGTATTTATCATTATTGAGTGCCATCTATATACCAGGCAATTAATATACATTGCCTCTCATCCACATGGACCCTAAATTATTTATATGTGTAATTTTTTCACTAACAGCAATATGAGGTCATTATTTTCATTTTAATGCCATAGCTACATTTATTTTCCCAATTTCATAATGTATTAGAGAATATAAAAGAATTCTGATGTTTGTTACATCATCCTCCATTTCTCATCCATACACTGTAGAGTTAAAAGGAAAAGTCCATGAAATTACAGAAATAGGCTTTATTCGCCATAAGAGTTGATGTTTACAGATGGCAAATGATCTTTTGAGGATTCCAAAAAGGCCCTTGGGAATACTTTCAAGGACTTTACTAAGAGCAGAGACCAAAGATGACCCTGATTCTCCACTTTGTTGAATTTTCTTTACCAATTTATCTCACATTTATTTTTCCTTAACATTACTAGACATCTATTTCCTGCCTTCTGTGATGTGAGCTTCTGGGAGCTTGTGGATTAAAGGCCAACCTTCTTTCACTCAGGACAAAAATTTTCTTATAGAAGACTATACAAGTAACCTCCCATTAAATGTTATCTTTATAATTATTTGTGATTTATAAAGGCACTTATATTAAATTACTAGTACTATATCTTCACCCTGCAAAAAATTCTGTCTTTGCTTTCTTGGATTCCTTTACTTTCGTTCCTCCTAGTTCCTCCCAGTATTTTACCTCCAACTCCAACATCAAGTCCTGGCCTCAGAGCTTCCTCCTTTGACTTGGAGTCCTGGCTGGGTGAGGAAGGCTGAAGAGAGAATGAAGAGGACACATCCTGATGAAGAGTCCAAATCCGTACTCTACGTTGCCCCTCAAACTAGAGTAGAAGCCTCTTCTCAGACTCTGGAGTAATTTTTTTAATTTGTTAAAATAAGTAACTTTAAAAACATGTTTATATAGGTAAATCACTTAGTCTTACCACAAAACATGGAAATTATCCAGTGAACAAAGAACATGAATCACATCTATAAAAATATGATCCGTTATTTTTAGTTTTTGTGCTCTTCAAAATGGTTCAGTGACACACAACTCTTACAAAATTGAATGCAGTCTTAGTTTTTGCAATTAACTTCGAATAGTTTTCTTACTCACACCTAATTTCCAAGCAATGTTTTTACTAATGTTTGGTATAGACTGCACGTTTATGTCCCCAATTTCAAATACTTATGTTGAAACACGAACTCCCAATTGCATGGTATCAGGGTATGGAACCTTTGGGAGACAATTATGTTAGGACAAAGTTATGAGGGTATGATGTCAGTATCAGTATTCATATCAGAAGGGAGACTTTCTCCTTCATGTGAAGATACAGCAAGGAGGCATATCTGGAAACCAGAAAGAGTACCCTCACTAAGAACCAAATCAGCCAGCGCCTTGACCTTGGACTCCACCTCACCCCCAGTATTAGGATTAATAAGTGTTTGTTCTTTACACCACTCAGTCCATGGTATTTTTGTTAAAGCAGCCCAAACTGGCTCACACAATGATTCCTTATTATCTTGTCTCTCAAAAGCTATCGATTTAATTTTTATAGTGGCAACAACTCACACTTATATCTTAGCCACTTACATATTAATCAGTTAAAGTACATAATTGTAGTAATGGCAAACTCGGTCTAAATATATTTTGAAGCAACTTGACTCGTTCCTGGTCAGCACACTTGTGAGGAAATATGTTGTTCTAAATTTTCTCTTAAGCAGATATATGCTGGCCAATGGAAGAGTCCCCTCTGCACAGGAACGTTAGTGAGCATGCATTTCTGTTGATAGTGACAGGATGTGGAGTGCCTGAGATCATGCAATTCTTCAGCTGGACGCTGAAACACATCTTGTACTCTGCTTTTTTTTAAATTTTATTTTAATAGTACATTTTAGATGTACATATTGGTAACATTCATCATAGGGAATTTGTACCTGTACATGATATATCTTGTTGCTGCTTTTTTTCCCATTCCCCTCCCCTCACCCCCTCCTCCCTCCCTATTTACAAAAGATTTGTTTCCATTTTTTCCTTCCATTTCTTATTTCTCTTGTCCCTCTGTTCCTTTGTCCCTCCCTTTTTCCCTTTCCCATTTGGACATTTTCTTCCCTTTCCCAGTATAATACATTTTAGTCTTTATTTACACTTCAGTTTCTCACACCAGAGAAACTATGAGGTATTTAAACATGTGTGTCCGATTTATTTCACTTAGGAGTATGGTCTCAAGATGCATCCATTTACCTAGGAATATCTCAAGCTTATCATTCTTTATGGTAGAGTAGTACTCCATTATATAAAAAAACCCACATTTTCTTAATCCATTCTGCTGTCGATGGGCATTTGGGCTGCTTCCAAGATTTAGCTATTACAAACTGTGCTGCTATAAACAACTGGGACCTGATCTTGTTAAAAAGCTTTTGCACAGCAAAAGAAACTACCAACAGAGCGAAGAGACAACCCACTGAGTGGGAAAAAATTTTTGCCAACTATTCCTCTGACAAAAGACTAACATCTCGAATATATAAAGAACTCAAATAAATCAGACCTCCCCCCAAATTTAAAGATGCAATCCAAAAGTGGGCAGCAGAAATGAATAGACACTTCTCAGATGAAGAAGTAGAAAGAGCAGATAGACATATGAAAAAATGTTCAACATTACTGGTCATTCGAGAGATGCAAATTAAAACAACCCTGCGATTCCACCTCACTCCACAAAGAATGGCTATTATCAACAAATCAGCCAATAACAAATGCTGGAGGGGCTGTGGGGAAAAAGGAACATTTCTCCACTGTTGGTGGGAATGTAGACTGGTGCAACCACATGGAAATCGGTGTGGAGATTCCTCAGGGAACTAGGACTAGAGATTCCATTTGACCCAGCTATTCCACTTCTTGGTATCTTCCCAAAAGAATTAAAATCATTATAACGCAGGGATATATGCACTCTGCTTTTGACCTCGTCCATGTCAAAGAAGGAAAGGCCCCATTTTCAAAACGGGGAGGTTGAACAAGGAAATCGACTAGGCCTACTGATAGAAAGAAGTGTGCATTTTTGCACTGCTCTCTGTAGAACCAGATGTTTTCAATGGGGTTTAAAAATGAAACCCTTCAGAGGATCCAAGAGACGGGGGCATGGGGAGACCCAGAATGTAGGTAGGTAGGGCTTCAACCTCAAACCTCTACTTAGGAGGGAGGTAAACCTTTTCAAAAAGGGAAGCAAGTGCAACCACTGGTGCAAAGAATTTCTGATAAGAAATACTCACAAGAAATGAGAGGGGTGAAGCCAGTCCTTCCATAATGGAGGACATAAAATTCCTATTGTAAAACCTGTCTACAAAAAGGGAATCCAGCTTAAGTGACCTTGAAAATATTCAGAAAGCTGGTACCAAAAAAAAAAAAAAAAACAAAACAAACAAACAAAAAAAAACCCAGCCAGGAAACTGACTTTACCATACCACATAAGGAACAATTGTGATGAGTCAACTTGAATGTCCTGAATTTGGAACCCATTTAGCACTTTATTTTTCTTTAATATTCAATAATAATAAAATAAAATAAACAGGTATAAATTTCTTAGTACATGTCAGACAGAGTTTTTAAATAAAGATGTCATTTAGTATTTCTAATAATTCGATCCAGAGGGAATCATTCTCATTCTTCTTATTAATTAATTGATGAATCTGCAGCATAGTTTTAATCACCAAAGTTAAATATCCTAAAATTCCAAAGTTGTTTGCAGACTCAAACACCATTGCCAGGAACCACTGCTAATGTTGGTATTATTAACACATACCTCGAAGGCTCTGTATTTTGTTTTTATACTTAATTTGTATGGTGAAAAGAAAAGGATTTGAAGGACAGAAAAACTGAGGGAAGCAGCCCTTGGGGATTGTTGGTACCCTGCCAAAGCTGTTCTCCTTCTGCTTGGCAGAGAGAGGAGATGGTGCATTCCTCGCCACTCTGTCTATGGTCTCCATTAGAGATTCCAACAGTTACTAGATAAAGTTAAAGACTCATGTAGTGATCTTCACACTAATTGGACTGTAATGTATAGCCTCGGTCAAGCACATCTTTCCCAGCCAGCCCTCCTTTCCGCAGACGGCAATCAAGCCATTTACAGAAGATGCATTGGCTGCAGGGACCCCAGAGTAACCTTAAGCTGCACTGGCCTTTTAGTGGAAAACACAATTAATTTTGATACTGAAGGGCAATTAAGACTGGGGTTACAATAAAAATCTTTTAGAACACAGAATGTCAAAGATTGGGAAGAAAAATTTTTCCTTCTATATCTCAGAGGCCCAGCAGTATCGCAACCACTGGTTACTCCAAATCGAGTTGCCAAATTCCTAATTCATTTCAGTGAATGTGAACTGAAATGTATAGCTGTGTTGACTGTGTTGATATTCTGCAAGGAGATTGCTTACATCGACTATTTTACCAGCAGTAGCTCTGAAAAACACACGTACGCCTGGACACCTCTTACTTTTATACAGTTGCAGAAACACCTACACAGATTTTTTGAAACACATGCGCCCAGCTATGGATAAGGCCCAAGTTATTCCAGCTAATTTCAGCTCCAAGGAAATCTTCCAGAAGGAAAAAAGTTTTTTTTTTTTTTTAATACAAGGACATTCTAAAAGGAGAGGAAAGATGATGATATTACACATCACTTATATCGAGAGAGTCAGTAATTGTGTGATTAGTTGGAAGAAAAAAATAGTCGATCAGTAGAGAAATACTGGGTGTGGATATGGGGGGGTGTGGTCAAGCTACACTGGGCTAACTGGCAAGTTTCTCACTACGTGTTCATTAGCTGGCCTCTCTGCGTTATTGGTCACATGGGGTTCTTCACTGCATTCTCTGTTCCCATCCTCATTTTTCTTCATTTTTTCCTAATGGGTTTTCTTTTTAACTTGGAGAAGTTTTTTAAATGTAGTTTTTTGAATACTGAACTTTTCCTGAATATATGCGTGGTTAATATTTTCTCCAAGGCTGTAGGTTTTCCAATTAAACCAATATATTGTTAAAATGTGGGTAAATACTAGTGGAAATGACCCTTGATATAATCAATATGAGCAGAGCATATTGCTATAATTCAGAACTTTCATCAGGTTTATATGAGAATGTTCCCTGCATGATTATTGGTTATAACAATTAATTCTTGCTAAAGGCTTACTAGTTTCCAAATACTTTTTGCAAGTTTTTTTAATCCTCAAAATGACTCTGTGGTATGTACCACAGTTATATTTATACCTGTATAAGTAAATCAAGGCACAAGAGTCAAAAAATTTCTCCAAGAACAAAAAACAAATAGAAGTAACAAAATAGGGATAAAAGTCCAGGAACTATGCTGCATATTCACCATTATATGACTGAATAAATAGACTATAGTTGACCATTTAATGGAATCTCATTGAGTTAAACTATAGATTTATATGCAAGAGCAGAGATGAATCTCAAAACCACAAAACTAAGTAAATCAAAGGTACTTTGAGAGTGCGTGTGTGTATGTGTGTGTTGTGTGTGTGTGTAGAGGACCTATAGATAGTAATTCTTTCAAAAATACATGAGATAATATATATACATATATGTATATTATGCATTCAAATGCCAATATGATTAGGATTAAATAGGTCAATTTCAAAAGAGATTAACCATTTTAGAGGCAGTGAAAGAAGGACAATAAATACATTCTTTCCCTTAAAAATCTAAAGATTCTGAAGCAAATATGTCAAAATATCAGCATTTGTTACATTATGGTAGTGGGTAAGTTGGTACAAGAGTATCTAACATGTTTCATTCTCTCCTGTTTTATTTAAATATTTTATAGATCAAAATTGACTTAGTTAGTTAGTTGAATTTTTGAGACAGGGTTGCGCTATGTAGTTCAGGCTGGCCCTGAACTTCCATCAATCCTCCTGCATCAGCCTCCTGAGTGCTGCGATTACAGGTGTGCGCCATCACACCAGGCTGAGGTCAAAATTTTAAAAGAAGCCAAGAGTTAATACGTGAGGTCCCTCTGTTAAAGTCATCACGCCATCTACATGGGAATGATTCATGTTATGAGCATCAAAACTGAAGAAGAGGGTCTTGATGTGCAAAACTCCACTCCTCCATAAAAGCGTATGGATTCTAGAAATAAGTAAAGACTTGTAATGATCTCAGAAGTGTTTACCCAAGAGAGATAGCTGAATCTTGGTAAGAACAGTGAGTCCTGAAATGTTTTTATTTGCCACAATCCCTTCACCCTCTCCTCCATGCAGTACTATAATAACATTATAATTATAGTAACAGTGTTAGCAGATGTTCTGCTAACCACTGAAGGGATGAGAACAGGTTCAAACTCCTGAAATGCTTAAGGAAGTGTCTCCCGAGAACTGTCACTATTTGACCTGTGGGAAAAAAACCTACTTTCAGTGTTTACTTTGTCTGCCCAAAACTCACTTTGCATGAACCGCTCTATCTGTAGGGCATTTGTTGAAAAAAATCAGCATCAATTACTAAAACGTCACAGTTACCTGAACAAGTTGGGGCAACCAGTGGACTGACCAAAACCCTGAAAAGGAAAACCTAGGAAATTATATTGCAAAGGAGTGCCTAAAAACACACGTATTTCTGGAAGTCTAGAAAACCATGTGTAAGTACACGACTATGCACAGTCTCAGGGTTATGCGCATGCTCAAAAAATACTTGAAAAGGTTTAAAGCTTTTGCTTTTGTTTGCCCTTGACGTTCTGCACAAACATGAAGTGAAGGTTAAGCTACAGTGGTCAACCGCTTGCTAGGGGGTTGAAGAATTGTCCAATAGAGTTCTTCAGCAGTGCTTGGAAGACTCAGGTATGTAAGGAAATCTCCGTCTACTCATTAGCTTTGCATGAAACTAACTGAGCAGACACTGGCGATCACACATGACAAAGAATACAAATTTTTTTAATTGTTATGCAAAGTAAGTGAACAACAACAATAACTGTAGAAACAAATGGTGACAGCAACAAACCATAGTGGGAAAGGAAATCTGATATGAGTTAGCATTACTTTAATTTAAATGTATAGCTCTCAGTAAAAATTAATAGGCGAACAAGGAAACAGAACGGTACGATGCATACACAAATGGAAAGAAGTAGTCAACAGAAACTGACTGCAAAAAAACTCAGAGGCTGAACCTACTAGACAAAGATTTAAATATGCTCAAAGAAATATATATATGTTTAAAAATGGATACTATATATTACTGGGTTATTATGGTGTTTCAATGAAGGATTACTAATTTTGCCAAATACAACACTGTTTGGAGACAATGACAATGAGGGAGGCTACGGATATGTGGGGCCAGGTACTGGATGGGAATGCTTTGTACCTTCTTATCATTTGTCTGTGAACCTAAAATTGCTCTAAGAAATAAAGTCTTTAAAAATTTAGAATAGGCAAACTTTCTAAATTTGACAAAACATTAATCTGTAATGTAATTTGAGAAGTTCAGAAATATATAGAAATTAAGCAACATCTAGAATATATAAAGAACTCAAAAAAATTAAACCTCCCAAATTTAAAGACCCAATCCAAAAATGGGCAACTGAAATGAATAAACATTTCTCACATGAAGAAATAAAAATAAATATATGAAGAAATGTTCAACATCACTAGTCATTCGAGAAATGCAAATCAAAACAACGTTAAGATTCCACCTCACTCCAGAAAGAAACGCATATATGGAAAAATCATCCAATAACAAATGCTGGCGGGGCTGTGGGGAAAAAGGAACACTCCTCCACTGCTGGTGGGATTGTAGACTGGTCCAGCCACTGTGGAAATCAATATGGAGATTCCTCAAAAAACTACAACTGGAGGTTCCATTTGACCCAGCTATTCCCCTACTGGGGATCTTCCCAGAAGAATTAAAA
>PVJO010016782.1:0-13894 GCA_004026905.1 Hystrix cristata
GGAGCGTCAGGACAGAGGGAAGGTGCTGGTGCTGAAAGGGAGTTGGGCCTTCGGAGTGTGAAGTCTGTGGAGAGGGTGGCTGTAGGGGGACCTGAAATGAGGCTGCAAAATTCTTCATCTCCATCTGTTTTACTGGAGAAGTGACACCCATAATTATAGACATTCAGGAAAATATTGAGCATTGAAATTTTACTATATTCCTACCAGCCCAAGATGAATGGTATTTCCAGCTGTTTCCTTCTTTACCCCACGGGTCCCAGTGCACCCCTTCCCCCCACCATCCATGCCCAGCACAGTTGTTCACTTTCTTATCCCCCCCATCATCCTCACACCCACAACTCAGTCATGCACTTGGCACACAAATATGCCCACATGCCCCATTCTCACTCTCGCCGGAGCTTGGCCACAACTCATAGTGCGGCACCACCGTCCACACACCGCACATTCCTGTGCGGCTCACATGCACATACAATCACAGGCTCACTGATGATCACACATTCTCACATGTGCCCCTTCTTGCTCTCGTATACAAATCACTCATGCACTTGTTTATTCTTATGTTTATACTCCTCATTCATACCTGTACTCGCACCCATTTGCACACTCCTGTGTATGCTTGATACAGATGCTCCGAGTGTACTGCCTCCTCAGCACTCCCACAGTCATGTTCACACATGCACTCTTGTTTACTCACATAAGTCACTCTCACAGACTTCCCGTCCATTCGCCCTCACACACACATGCACTCACACCCGGGCTCATATGCTTTCTCCCTGATATTTAAAGATTTAGCCAGCTCCTGTGCTTATTTGGTGTTGTTGAATGATGCATGTTGGCAGGAGCGGGTGTAAACCCAGCTGACCTGGGGTGTTGGAGTCTGGGAAGCCCGCAGCACTGCACCATGCTGGGAAGGGCCTGTGGGCATAGAGCTGTCCTGGGGTCCCACACAGCACCTGCTTCAACAGGACACTGGGCTCTGGGGCTGAACCCAGTCTCTTCCTGTGCTGGCACCCGCTGTGATCCCACCTGTGCCGTCCACTGTGACAGTAAGCTGAGCCCTGAGCTTTCTCGTGGAGGGCAGCAGCCTGTGACAGGAAGAGATTTGAGAGGAGTCAGAGAGTGGAGAAATGATAATGAATATGATGGGGGAAAAGTCCATGGCGGAGGAAGCCAAATGGTAATTGCCTCAGCATAAATGTGCACAAATACAAGGTATTTCAAATGCCCTTTGACTGCCCCCCCAAGTTGTTTATTGCTGAGTCTACCTCAAAAAAAGAAAAAAATGTCCAAACTCAGGATTGTATGTTATTTATTTATTTCTCATATCCCAAGGAAATGCCAAAGAATGCTTTTAATGGAAAAATACTAACTGTGATTACAGTTCAGTCAGTAATAAAATCACTGCAGTGGACGGAGAGCGTGCAGGGCAGCCACAGGCACTAAGGTGCTGGGAACTGAGCTCCTCTGGCAGGGGCGGGGACAGCGTGTCTGTGTGGTCATGAGCACTGGGCACTTCCTGGGCCTGTGCTGGGAGGTGGCTCCACCTTGGACAGGTACCGTGTGCACATTATTCATAATAACAGATCTATTGGCTTCCTGCAGAAAGTAATTTACCTCACGCAAGGATGCAATTGACTTCAGGTGCTTCTTATTTCAAAGCAGAATTGGATCCAGTAATAAGACCTTAAATTAACAGAGAAAGCTTATTCCAAGAAAGTGTTTTCATAGCTTTGTGGCCTGTTTCTTCCTTTTCACTGTGAGCCCGTGTGAGCTGCATCCTTTGACATTCTGTGGTAGAGCAGGTGAACTCAGACAAATTAAACATTTACACTGAAGAGTTTATCTCCTCCTCCCTTATATTTGAGCAATACTTTGCAAGGAATTAACATATGTATCTTTCCCCCTTCCCCTTCTTTTGAGGTGCTGGGAATCAAACCCAGGCTTTCCGCATGCTAAGCAAGCACTCCAACATGGAGCTGCAACCCTAGCTCATAACATAGCTCCGCAGTAAATGCACAGAGTTGAGCAAGAGGAAACAAGGCCACCAGGTTTGGTTTGGGCTCTTGTCTCAGCATTCTGATTCCTAAACTTTCATTTGTAGAAAATAATCCAAAGTCAAGGGGATTAAAAAAAAAGAATTAAGATGTGTTATGTATATGTACCAACTTCCTACAATGAATGTAATTATTATGTACTGCAAAATGTACTAATAAAAAAATTGAAAAAACAAACTGAAAGAAGAAAATGCCCTAAGAAGTTGATTACAGTGAAAGTTACAACAAAAGAAAACAACAACGAAAACCTAATGAGGAAATGGCTTTTATCGTGTGACGCAGAATCATCAATAAAATCATATTAATGTTTATTGAACACTTCTTATGTGCCAGAAACTGTTCTAAGAGTTGTCTAAGGATTATCTCATTTAATCTTGACGCCAGTGTTGAGACAACCACTGTTTTCATCTTCATGTTACAAATACGAAAACGAAGGCACGGAAAGGTCGGTCTCTTGCCCATGTCACCCCGGTGGGGGGTCTGAGAACTGTCTCACTGATGAGCACTGCTGCTCTAGACAGCAAGGGGTGCCGAACCCTGGAGAATGTTAGTCAGTTGGGGGGAGAGAAATTGTGGTCAAGTTTTAATTTCAATGTGTTGGCATTATATATAATGTTTTGTGGGAACTTTTTAAAAAGGAAGGCAATGTGATGCAGAATGGCCTACTAGGAATTTTGAGGAGAAAACTTGAATTTTTGTGTTTGAGGGAAACAAAAAGAAGGTTCTGTTGAGAGTAGAGGAAGGAGCAGCTTTGTTCTAGGTTTGTGGCGTGTTGTCTGGCTTCCCAGCCTCTGCATCTGAGGTGCTGATGACAGGGCCGAGGGCTGGGACGTGGCGTGGTGGGCATTTCGCAGGAGGCGCAGTGGCATCCACGGTGTCGATGGGTGTCTGAAAAGAGCAAGTCCAGGGTAAATGATTTGGTGCAAACATAAATTCAGTGTGCCCGTCTCTGATGTGGCCTTTTTCACAATCTTCTCTTCCAGTCTAGAGAGCTGCAGACTCTTCATAACCTCCGCAAACTCTTCGTCCAGGACCTGACCACCCGAGTGAAAAAAGTGAGTTCTGTTTTAGCTGAGTGGGTCTGAGAAGAAGAAAAAAGACGGCTGTGAAGAATCATCTTTAGTTGAAATATCACTTGCTTAAATTGGGGCTGGTTATGCTTAAAAATTAATTACTTCATGCCAGAGAATGTTATTAAAAGAATGTGCTGTAGGCAAAAATGACTTTAGGAACATTTTCTCATCTGAGTTCTTCCTCCTTGGTGAAAGAAAGTTATAATGCTTTCCCTGGCTTTCATTTCAAATAAGTGTCCATTTTTCTGGTCTCTGCTGTGTGAAAGCCACTGTGTCCAGCTCAGGCAAATCCAGAGCGATCTTGTCACCAGACGGCCTTGCCCCGAGGCCTGGCGACACAGCAGATGGCAAGAGCCTCTCTCTGTCTGTGAGGAGGTTACGTTACGGTTGAGGTCAGTTTGTGAGGTGCTGCAGCATCCGGTATTTTACTTGCTTTCCCAGCAGCATGTCATCAGGGCTTAGCATTCCTGTTTTGCAAACGTGGAGCAAGGTTCAGATGTTATATGACTTGCCCCACATTGCACCGCTGGGAAAAGCCAGAGATAGGTTTGGAATCCAGGTCTGTGGGCTTTCTGCAGCTGAACTGCTTCACGTGGCACATAATGATCGTGGGGAGACTCCGTGCTTGCACAGGCAGAAGGGAGGACAAAGAGGTGAAAGCAGCCAGAGGCTGCTGTTTCAAAATGTTTAAAAGTGATAGATGAGGAACAGTGGGCCATAGCGTAGAAGTATGACAGGATTGAAGGTATTAAGAAGGTGTATGTGTATGCGTGTTTGAATGTGTGTGCGTGTGCTTGCATGCAAAGGTAAAGCTTAAATAGATTAAGAAGAAGAGGATACTAATGGAGTTAGAAGGACAGAATTAATAGTATAGATGGTCACATTAGGTTGGGTAAGGAGAAAGGGACCCATTTTCCTCACTGGAGGAGTGGAGAGTCAGGCTGGAACTGTTTGCAGGGAACTCTGAAGCCACGGAAAGAAGTCACATCTGATGACTCGGATCCTCAGTTAGGGTGGAGGCTCGGTCCTTGATGGAGAAGGAGGGAGGAGGATGGGGAGCTGAAGAAGACTAGTGAAGGTTCAGGAAGTCACGGAGGGCATCTACTAGGGTTGAGTAGATGGTTTGCTGAGCAGTGGAGTGAGTGTCCGGCTGAGGGACGGAGAGTGGGTTTGGCATAGCGCCTGGCAGAAATGCGAGTGAAGACAGAGGGCAGAGAGTGATGGGAGACTTCGAGGCCTGGATGGCAGTGGCCAGGCAGGTAGATAATGACCACAGCTGACAAAATACCTGTCACCGCGGAACTTGGACTAGGTAGGAGAGTAAGGCCAGCGCAGTGACGGACATTCTAGAGAGCAGGAGGACAGCTGACTGGAGCTTATGATAAGGACTGAAAAGGGTCGGTTACAGGGCAGGGTGGAAGCCGCGATCGTAGGGAGGCTCCAGTCGGAGGGCAAGTTGAGAGTTTGAGATCAAACCTCCCTGACTTCATTATATAACCGTCTAGGAACAAGCTTCGTTTAGGCCAGTGGTTTTCAGCGTGTAGTTCTCCGGCCAGAGGCCTCAGCATTTCCTGAGAACTTGTTTAACAGTGCAGATTCTCAGACCTCACACGGATCCAAAGACTCCGAGACTGGGCGTGGTGCCCAGCAGTCCGAACCTTAACAAGCCCTCCAGGGGTTCCGATGCAGCTTCAAGTTTGAGAACCTATGTTGTAGCCTAAAGAGATGGTCATAGAGTCATTGTCCTCCAGGAAAAGGAGGAGGATGTCTTCGATAGTCACATGAAGCAAATGTGATTTACATTTTTGAATTCTAGGATGTGTTTGCACATGTGTTTCCTCACTTATCTGTGCCACTTAGCTTGCCAGGAGTTCAGTGTTTTTGCCAATTTCAAGATCTGATAAATTTCAAGGATTTACCCAGCACCTGGACACTGACTGTGTTGAGACTGACTCACTGAGGCATTGCACAGAGCTGGAAGCTGAAGGGACGAACAGAGGCCATTGGAAATTCCAGGGGCACCACAGTTGCTTGCTTACAAGCTTGGTGACTTGTCTTGTCCTGGTTGAAACCGAATTTGGGTGTTGGGTTTAAGTTTCACACTGGTTCTTAATAAGTTTTGGGACTCTTCCTTTTGAAAAGAAAAATCTCTACCTGCTTGCAAAGAAGAGGTGTCTTTCACTAAAGGGAAACCACCTGCAGCTTTCAAAAGTAGATCTGATGATTTTTTTTTTCCCTCAGCCGTCTTAAAAATAGCTGTTTCTCACCCTTATGGTGCTAACCAAGGAAATTAATTGGGAAGTTCATTGAATCTAAATGTGTAGAACTTCTCTTTGTCTTGACTTTCATACTACCCTGAAAAAGGGGGTTGGAGATTAAAAGAAGGTTTAAAAAGTATCATGTACGTTACCCCAGGGTGGGCTGTGGGCAGCAGGCCCGGCTACCCACTGACCACATGGTGTTGGCACAGAGCGTGGAGCTGGACAGCGATGACGGAGGGGGCAGTGCTGCCCAGAAGCAGAAGATCTCCTTCCTGGAGAACAACCTGGAGCAGCTCACCAAGGTGCACAAGCAGGTAGGAGAGTTCTGCTGCCTCCCTGCGCTGCTTTTGTCTCCTGGAGTGCAGCCTCAGCAGGTGGTGGTATTGGGTAGAGGAGAATCCGATATGAAGGTAACAAGATTATACGTAATCAGAGAGCATGAGTGCTGGAAGGGCCTTTGATTATTTCAGTCCCAGCCACAGTGTAGTCCCAGCTATTAGGGAGGCTGAGGCAGGAGGATCATTTGAGCCCAGGAGTTTGAGACCAGCTTGGGCAACATAGCTACACTCCGTTTCAGGAAAAAGAAAAAAAAAAAAATTCCTTTGGTCCTCACTGACTTCCTTTGTATGTAAAAGACTTACTTTAATCAAAGTCAGATATAGAGAATTGATTGAGTGGAAGCTCTCTGGAGTTCAGAGAGTGTCTTTTCAGCCTGCCTTCATGCCAGCCTTGGCCCCAGCTGGTGTCGACATCTCCCATGATGCCTCTGAAGCACTTTGGGAACCCAGAGGCCCCGGAGAGGGCGAAGTGGATCCACTGGGCTGGGTCATGTACCTTACTTTTATGGCTAAGGAAATGGACCGCTTCACTCCCACGGTGCCTGTTGCTCCCTCCTGGAGCTCTCGGGTGCCCTCTGGGGTCCTTGCCAAGCGCCGGCGTTTGCCCGAGTGAAAGACAGTGATAACTGTGTTCAGACACACACATGACGTAGGCAGGTTGTTTATCTCTGATCTTCTGTTTCCAAAGCTGCCTGCCCGGACTCTTTTCCCCCTTTAGGATTTGGAGTGTGATGGGAATGGTCCACCTGTCTGGCCCACACGGCCGAGGGCATGTCATTTCTCTTCGACTTGTTAGGATTTTCAACAATGCCGGCGACAGCCTTTCCGCCAGAAGGTAGAGGACAGATCACCAGAGTTGAAGTCATTCGAGAAAACTGTCAATGAGAAATATAGAAGCAGAAATGCCAGGCAACTTGAAATCTCTGCAATTCATTATTGTATTCATGAATTCAATGAATATTTATTAAAACCGACTGTCTGCCAGGCCGTGGAGCTGGTACTGGGGCAAATGAAGCAGGTCAGACCCAGCAGCAGCTCGCTTTGGTGAAGTGCTTTGTGATTTTCCAAACTTTCTTTACTGCACCTATTCCAACCATGGCCCTGTTCAGAAGTCTCTGTTTTATGGATGTGAAACCCAAGACTTCATGGTGGTCAAAGGGCAGGAAATAATAGGTGTGGCTCTTGAGCCACCCTTCACCCTAGGGCTAGCGTGTTGCTTCTTAATTGTGGGTCTTAGGAAGAAACAAGCAGTAACCTCCTCTTTCCTGTTAGCCTCTGGATCAGTTGCAGAGCTAGGTCCAAACCCAGTAGTAGTGTAAATACTGGTCCTGCAGGGAAATGTGCCTGTAGAAAGCTCTAGAACACACAAATGGTTCACCAAGTGCTTTACAAAAATTTTCCCTTGTTTAAAAATTAGTGTTTGTGATACACAATAAATACATATGAAATTGTGATCCCTTTTTCACCAAGTACTTTTCAACTGATTTTAAATCTCTCAGCTTTCAGCTGGGTAAGTGGCACAGGCCTATAATCCTAGCACTGTGGGAGGCTGAGGCAGGAGGATCACAAGTTTGAGCCCAGCCTGGGCAATTTAGAGACTTAGTGAGACCCTGTCAAAAAATAAATAAATTTAAAAATAGACTGAGGAGGTAGCTCAGCACAAAGACCCTGTGTACAATTCCCAGTATCACAAAAACAAAACAACACAAAACTCAAATTTCTCATGCTAATATCCTAGCAGTAAAGTTTTTCACACTATCCCCCACCCTCCCCAACAAACAAACAAAGGAAGTAAATCCTGCCCAAAATGGAAAGTTTCTGGTGGCTGGAAATCGTCTTGTTTTGTTTTGCTTTGCTGTTTTGGAGACAAGGTCTCACTGTGTAGTCCAAGCTGGCCTGGAACTCCCTCCCATCCTCCTGCTTCAGCCTCCTGAGCTCTGGGATTACAGTTGTGCAACAGGATGCCTGGCTGGAAATGGCTTTTAATTCTATCTGCCCTCCTGTGCCCAAATTCCTTGTGCAGGAATCATGAGTTTAGCAAGCTAGAGTCTGATGGCGTGGGATTTTTCTCTTCCTTTACGGTTCCCCGAGGTGTGGTCCCATGGCTGGTTAAAGACGGCCTAGTAGGGGTGGTGGTTCAGCTCCTGCGGCCTCCTGTCCTACCAGTGAGGGGTGGCGGGTGAAGTAATCCTGGTGACAGGCCCTCTTTCTACCCTGTCGCAGCTGGTGCGGGACAACGCGGACCTGCGCTGCGAGCTGCCCAAGTTAGAGAAGCGGCTGCGAGCCACAGCTGAGCGTGTGAAGGCGCTAGAGAGCGCGCTGAAGGAGGCCAAGGAGAACGCCATGCGCGACCGCAAGCGCTACCAGCAGGAGGTGGACCGCATCAAGGAGGCCGTGCGGGCCAAGAACATGGCCCGGAGGGCGCATTCGGCCCAGATCGGTGCGCGTGCTCAGAAACACCGGAGGGTGGGCGGCTGTGGGGAGCCGTGGGGAGCCTCGTCTGGGACAGTGCTAATCCGAAAGCTGAGATGAGTCTTGAGGATCCCGGCCCTCATAGCACCCTTGTTCGTCCTGGGAGGGCGAGCCTGTCAGGCGCCTGCCGCCCTACTCTGAGTGCTCCAGAGACCAGAGCTGAGCCGGAGACTCCATCCCGCGCGGTAGGCAGGGGTCTATGGCAGTAAACAAAGTTGAACTTGGAAACGCGAGGGTTTCCCAGCCTGAAGGTCCCTTGTCTTCAGCACCAGCCAAGACCATAAAGGGTCCTGCATGTAGCCGGAAGCCTCAGAAAGTTGCTTGCAAGTGCGGGTTTTGGAATGGCTTGGAAAGATCCGGGCTGGCATCGCTGATCGGGGTGTGGTTACAAGCTGCCAACGGGACATTTTGCCCCTGTAGAAGACGAGGGTGCAGCTAAAGTCACACTTGCCAGGTTAAAGCCGTGAGAACACAAGGGACTTAGGGTTAATCAGCAAGGTGTTTTTAAATTGAAACATCTCTAATAACATGTCATATTATTTCCCAGCAGATATTGCTATGCACATGTATTGCAAACTAGCAACTTCAAGTTTCTAGTTTTAAAATCCCTTAATGATTCATTGCATTTATTGGATTCCATGCCCTTTGAGAATCTACTGAAAACTATGGACCCCCTTCCCAGAAAAACACATTTCAGTTAGAATTCTGCATCTAATTTCCGGGACTACACAGATTCCTATGATATCCTTGTGGAAGCAGTGGCTCTACTTTATTGTAAAACGGAAAGTCCTTTGTTTCTAACTTTATTTTCTTATTTAAAGCTAAGCTGATTGATTTCTAAGTTCTCTCTGTCCTATAAATATCTAGATATGCTGGGGTCACTAACTGTGCTGCTGGGAGGGCAGACCCTCCTTTTCAGAAAGGCCTGGTGGTGGATCTGATTGTTGTGTTGATAAGCATTGTGACTCTAGTTGTCGCCCATGAACTATAGGTATCTGGGTTGCTGTTTCAGCTTTTTGTGAATATTTGTTTTCTTTCCTTTGTGTTGGATACAGCCAAGCCCATTCGCCCAGGACATTACCCAGCATCATCTCCAACAGCTGTTCATGCTATCCGAGGGGGAGGAGGCGGCTCTTCAAACCCTGCTCACTACCAGAAATAAATACAGAGTGAGTCCCTGGTGTCTGGGGGTGGTTTCTTTTTGGAACAACCTTTTTTGGGGGGAGAGGTGCTGAGGATTATACTCAGGGCCTTGTGCTCTACCACTGAGCTAAATCCCTAGCCCTGGAGCAGCCCTATGGCATATTTGGAGACTGAGCCTTTTTGCCTTCCTCAAGCTCCAGCCTGGCCATCTCAGCCACATGCATGTGACATTTACTAGAGAGGAGTTCAGTGGTACTGCAGGACAGGCCCTGAGGGCCAGGTGAGCAGAGACCCCGGCCTAGCCTCATCTCGGTGTAGAGCCCTGGGGTCTTCCGGTGGAGCCACCTGGGGCCCACAGAACCCTGGGCCAGGCCTGGCCCGATTGCCTGCAGAACAGGGTGGTGTAGGGAGTGAGTCGCTTGAGCTTTCTGTTGTGTGTGGGACTCCCCTGTATAGCAGCTGACCTCCAAAAGGGGATGACCTGCTTGTCACCTGCAGAAGTTCACCTGCGGGAGATGGCTTTACATTTCAGGAACTGAATGTAAAAAAGAGCCAGATGATAGGCATCTTTTTATAATTATTATTTGACCACAAGTGGAGTTGTGGTAATTTATATGTAAGGGGTCTAAACCACCTTTTCTTCAAGGTGGCAGTCTCTAAGCCTTTCTGCCCACAACCCACTTGGCCAGCGTCACTCTGAAGAAAAGAAGTGATATGCTTTAAAGAATAGGAAGAAGGGAGTGCAAAGTCTGTGTTTTGTTATTAAAAAATAGAGAAAAGTGGTTCCTGGTTGGGTGGTACACAGATAATAGATGGCCAGAAAACTTTGTGAAGGAAAACAGTGACTGTGACTTTGTAAAGGAGGGATGGCTCCGAGCACTGTCCTTGGACCCCAAGGCCTGGCTAGGGAAGTTCCCCTAGCAGGTAGGTGAGCTTGGCTGTGGCAAAGCCTCTGTGATCAAGGGCAGCTCAGAGCTGATTCCCCATCCCTGTGTGTCAGAGTGAGGAGGGGAATGTGAGCAGCTGAGCCTTTCGTCAGGGTGGGATGATAGCATTGCTAAGACTCAGCTGAAAACTCCTAAGGAGTTTATTTTGGAGCCTGCCTCCAGGTAAATTTCACCTGTGTTGCCCTGGCAGTGCCAAAGAGCAGGCCAGGGGTTGGTCAGATTAGTGGGAACATGAGGGCAGGCCAGGGCAGACTACAGGAGGCAACATGTCCGCCAGCACCTGCCATATCCTAGGTGGGGGTGTGGGAAATGGTCTTGGCAGTGGGCCACCCCATTCAGATCCAACCTCTCCTAATTTGAAACGAAATGAGGTTGGGTGTTTACAGCTGCTTTCGATTGCATGTTGTCAGTCCCGAGGCTGATACCTGAAGGGTGTGTAAGATCCTGTTGGGCAGCTAAGAACGGAGAAGCCTAAAAGTAGTGGTTCTCAAGCTTCGGGGACCAGAGACATAGTTCAGTGCTGGAGTGCATGCTTAGCATGCGTAAGGTGCTGGGTTCAACCCCTAGCACCAAAAATCAAAAGCAAAAATCCACTTTGGACATCAGCATTATCTGGCATGAGAGTGTAGGCTCCTTAGCGTAGCATAGGGCCTGGTCTTTGTCTTTTTACCACGAACTGCAAGTGATTTTGCTACCCAACAAAGTTTGAGACCTGCTAGCCTACTACAACTATGGCTTATATAGGATGGAAGTTTCTCATGTAAAGGATATTTGAAGGTTGTCTGTTAATAATTGTAAAAGAGCTGCACAGTGAAAACAGAAACATGGCCTCTTAATTCAGGCTCATTGTCCTCAGCAAGGGCCTTGACTTCTTGAGGTTACCTCAAGGTCATCAGTTAGTTGCCTCCAACTAGTTTTAGTCCTCCTACTACTACAGTTTGAGTTGCAGGTGTAGCACCTTCAGAGGACGCAAAGAAGGGGCAAAAGCAGCCTTCCCAGATGAATCAACATCCTTTAAATGGTAAAAGCTGGTGTCTTTATCCCTCTGGCCAGCAGTGAGGCACATGGCCACATCTAGCTGCAAGCGAGGTTGAAAAAGGCAGTTTTTTAGCTAGGCACATCATGGACCCAAAGGAGAGCACTGTTGTTTCCCTGAAGACAAGGAGATGGATGCTTGGGGTGGGCAACAAGTGCACTGCATTTAGGAACACCTGCTGTGCAGCAGCACTGGGCTGCATGTGACCTGTACATCACCTCATTTGATGAAAGCACATGGCAGGGGGTGCCCTAGGCTCCCATCAAATTCAGTGCAAATTCAGTGGACAGTCACCTTCATCATGGGATCCAAGGAAGATCTGCTACACCTACATTTTAGTATGGCACACACAACAAAGTATTGGTTTTGAATCCCCAGTATGGGCTCTTCTCGCACCGAAGATGGAAAAAGCAATACTTCTGGTGAGATTTTCAAGACCTCCAGGGTAACAGAGTCAGCCTGACCCACTATGGGAATTCTTTCTTTACTCAAAGTGTTTATTGTACCTAAAATTGGCAATTCCTTAACACACTTCATCCATCCACCTCCTATAGCTAGATGCTTTTATTACAGTGTCACGAAATACACACATGTTAGGATGGCATTGTGGTTGAGGGGATTGGTGTTGGACAACAGACTGGGTTTTCAGGTGTCAGATCTTCTACTTTTTTCAAGTAACTTAACCTCTGCGTCTGTTTCCTCATGTGTGAAATGGAGAATCTTTTACCTGGGTCGTTGGCACTGATATGAGACTTAAATGACGTTCTGCTTCTAAGCTGCATGGAATATAACAGGAGTTCAATAAAAATGCTAGTTGCTAGTGTAGGTAAATGAGCAGTGCAGAATTTGGCACATAGCTGGCTAATAACTGTTGGTTTATATTCTCCTTTACTAGAAATAGGAAAAACCCATGTGTTGTTCACATTTTCACAACCATGCAATACTTGTGGACACCAGGTTCTATAGTAGACACCACGCAGCATCCTCTAATTAATTAATTAGTTTGTTTGGTTGGGTTTTATGGAGACAGGACTTCACTCTGTAGCCCAGGCTGGCCTCCATCTCGTGATGATCCTTCTGCCGCAGCCTCCCAAGTGCTGGGATTATAGAAGTGCACCACCACGCCCGGCTGGCAGCCTCTAATTTAATTTAGTCCTAACAGTATCTACCTGGAGACAGCCTCAGTGCCCAGAGGTTAAGGGCTGAGTCCAGCAGGGCGGCTTTCCACTTCAAATGGTGAATTGTAAGCCCAAGGCTGTGACTTGTGCTTCGGATCAACTGGCTCTTGTCAGGGTTCCCAGAACCCCTTCTCAGGTTCAGTTAATTTGCCAGAGGAGTTCACAGAACTCACGGATAAATTTTCCTTACCCTTACCCATTCATCTTAAAAGATACTAGAAAGGCTGCAGATCAACAGCCAGGTGGAAGAAATGCACTGAGTAAAGGATGGGGTGTATACATAGAGCTTCCATGCCTTCTGCATTAGCTGCCAGGCACCCCGATGTACAGCAGTCCAGAGCTCCCTACATCCAGGCCTTTGGGTTTTATGGAGGTTTAATCACATGGGCACAATTGATGAATCACCGGTCTTTGCTGACAGTCTCAAGCTTGAGTCCTTGCCCCTGAGAGATGGAAGTGGAAGGGAGGGGTAGGGAATACAAATTTCAATCTTCTCATCACGTGGTTGGTCTCCCTGGCAGCCAGCCCCCAGCCTGTGATTATTCAGGAGCACCCCACCATCAGTCATCTCATTAGTATATGCATTTCACTTACTGTTTAAAAAGAGTGCAAGGGCTTTACGAGTTTAGGAACCGGGGTCCTTCACCAAAGATTTATGTCTTGTTACCTCACACTTTCATAGCCTTCAATTCATAGTTGTTGAAAAGTAGTTTTTAGTCTCTCTCTAGCAATAAAGTGTAACCATTGAGTAGGGAAGGCCCTTATCTAAATGAGCAGCCTGTCTGGTGTTATGTGCAGACAGATGGGCTTTTAAAGATCATATCATTTATTTATTTTAAAGTTATGAGGAAGAACATTGACTCCTTTTAAGAAATGGTGGGGAATTTGTCGGTGAGATTAAAAAATAAAGAGAGTAACCAAGGGAGTGGGGAATTATGATTGGAAGTGAAGAAACACTAAATCATTTTTATTTTTTAAATTGGGAATATGGAATTCAGTGCTTAGATGAGATCAGAACCCTTATGAGATTACCCTTCCTGACCCTGGGAGGATCTTGTCCTGAGGATCTTACCCCCGACCCGGGAGACTCTTGTCCTGAAGGATCTTACCCCTGACCCTGGGGACCCTCGTCCTGAAGGATCTTACCCCCCAACCCTGGGGACCCTTGTCCTGAAGGATCTTACCCCCTGATCTGGGGACCCTTGTCCTGAAGGATCTTACCCCCTGATCTGGGGACCCTTGTCCTGAAGGATCTTACCCCCTGATCTGGGGACCCTTGTCCTGAAGGATCTTACTCCCCGACCCTGGGGACCCTCGTCCTGAAGGATCTTACCACTTGATCTGGGGACCCTTGTCCTGAAGGATCTTACCCCCCAACCCTGGGGACCCTCG
>PVJO010016782.1:13994-41099 GCA_004026905.1 Hystrix cristata
TGAAGGATCTTACCCCCCGACCCTGGGGACCCTTGTCCTGAAGGGTCTTACCCCCTGATCTGGAGACCCTTGTCCTGAAGGATCTTACCCCCAACCCTGGGGACCCTTGTCCTGAAGGATCTTACCCGCCGACCCTGGGGACCCTTGTCCTGAAGGATCTTACCCCTGACCCTGGGGACCCTCGTCCTGAAGGATCTTACCCCCTGATCTGGGGACCCTTGTCCTGAAGGATCTTACCCCCAACCCTGGGGACCCTTGTCTTGAAGGATCTTACCCCTGACCCTGGGGACCCTTGTCCTGAAGGATCTTACCCCCAACCTGGGGACCCTTGTCCTGAAGGATCTTACCCCCCAACCCTGGGGACCCTTGTCCTGAAGCAGTTGGCAGAAATGATCCCAACTGCTGTTTCTTCCAAGCCCTGGTTTGCAGCCAGAGTGACATGTTCTTGCTTGGGTGGCATCTGGATATTTTGGGATTTCCTTCTGCTTCATTTCAGGGTTCAAGGAACATAGCCACAATAAGTATTTTCATTTATCCTCCAGGTTTCAGAGGCACTAAAGATGCCGACATGTAAAAATCAAAAGAGCTCATGATAAGCCTGGCTTTGATCTCATCTGGGTAAAATCCAGGGGAGCTGCCCCAGGGCAAGGGGGACAATCTTTTTCAAGCCCCAGAGCCAGGCAGGGGACAGTGTGGTGAGCGGACTAAAACCATGTGATTTGTAATTGACCATACCCAGGTTCCAGCTCTGGCCTTGATTTTGACTCCTTTAACACTGGACAGGTTGCTTGATTTCTAGCCTCAGTTCCCTCATCTGCCAAATGGCATCAGGCACCTGGAGCCTGTTCTGTACTTGGTTCCACAGTGGATAAGCCAGAGAAGGGTGCTCTTGAGCAGTAGTGTGTTTGTTGGGGGAGACAGAAAATGAACAAGGTAACTTCTGAAGAAAGTAAGAATGGGTTGATGGGCTAGAGGGGGACACTTTTAGAAGAGACGGTGACATTGGAGTTGAGAACTGCATGGTGAATGATGCCAGCTATGTATCAAGGTGGAGGAGAGGAGTACAGATGCTGGTTCTGGGGTGAGCATGGAGCAGAGTGAACAGGGAGACCATCATCATTAGAGTCGTTGGAAAAGGGGTTGGGCTCAGATCCATGAGCCTTTGATGCTGAAGCGAGCAGTTTTGATTGTGATCTAGGTGTGGGGGATACTGGGGACTTTGGGCGTGAGTGGGCTGGGACCTTGTTCATAATTGAACAAGGCTGCTCTGGACTGGACTGTAGTGAAAGAGCAGGGCGTGGGGTGAGAATAAGAGTAGGGGGCTATGTAGAGATCTGCTCTGAAGGACCCTGGTTGAGGTAGGGGCAGCAGAAAGCGAGATGTGGTCACAGTCAGCACGTGTCAGAGCTAGGGTTGGTGGTTAGGGCTTACCCATTACAGCAGAGAAGAGAAGGAGGACGGATAGGAATCAAAGCTAGTCCCTTGCTAGGGTTGGGTCCTAACAGTTAGGTGACTTCTGTAACTTTTTAACTGTGACAGGGAAAATTGGGCTATGAGCAGGTTTTGTGGGACAAAGATTGGTTTCCATCATGTTAATTATGTGATGCCTCTTTGATGTCCAGCTGAGCTCTCCAGCCAGCTGGATGTGTTGAACCTGTGGGCCTGGAACTCCAGAGAGAGCCCAGGGTTGGAGGCCTTAGGGAGTTGGGGCCTGTGGCCTGTGTTGAAGACCTCAGGTCTGGAGGAGGTAACTTCCCGAAAGAGACAGAGAAGGGAGCTGGGGATTGGGGGTGATGGTGGTGGTTAGACTAGGCCCAGGACTGGCAAAGGGGGCATTCTGAGAAAGGAGGCAGCGCTAACCAAGGAGTCTGAGAAGAGGAACGTGAGGTCACAGGAGCCCAGGAAAGATACTCATCTTAGATAGTAGAGTGGTCAGCTCAGTGCGTGAGTCAGATGATGACAGGAGCTGGGTGGTTGGTGAAGGCCAGTGGTGTGGATCTTGGGCATCTTTGGTGAGGGGTGCGGCAAGCCCAGTTAGCAGGGACCAGAGGGTGGGGCTGAGGAGGTAGACAGTGACTGAACCACCAGTGGGGTCTTACGGGAGGGAGGGCAGAGACAAAGGTGAGTGCCTTGCTTTCATCGGATGGGAGATGTCGTAGCTTATTGGTGGGCTGATGGCAGTGATCCAGCTGAGTGGGGAAGGCAGTGAGGAACATGCAGTGAGGCGGCAGGTAGGCTGTGCAGGGAGGGGAGGTGCATCTCAACGTCTCAATGCTGCTTCTCTCCTGCAAGTAAGAAGCCAGGTTATCGGGAAGGAGGGAGGGGAGACAGGGCTGCAGGCTCAAGAGCAGAGAAGGTGTGAAATGGGCTTGTCAGGCAGTGATGAGTGCTTGTTTGAGGGCCCACACTTAATGTAGACACCCATTTAAATATTTGTCCAGTGCTGATTCTGAGAGCCCTGGAAATAGACTTGCTTTCTTGGCAATGCTTTGGCCAGTGGGGACTTGTTCACATCAGTCCACCAGATGGCACCAGGGGGGCATCGCTAAGACCTAGGCTTTAGAATAAAAGCCGTCCTCCTCTTCTTTCTCTCTCTCTCCCACCCCACCCCGGCTCTCCTATATTTAAGCCATTATGTCTCAGACTTGAGTAGCGAAAAGAGTACTTTTAAGGAATAAAATTTTCAGTTTCCCTCAGAGTTGATTTACATTATTTTATTATAATATTTAAATACCGTATTTGCAGATTTTAAATAGTACACACTCCCTTTGTACAGATCCTCTACAACTATTAAGTCAAAGAAATTAGAAATTAGGTTAAAATTAAAGCCACAAATCAAAAATCCAAAGCACTCACCTTAATACAACTTGAGGAAAGATGGTCTTTCACTGAAAATACTGAGCTAAGAGCAGTGTAACTCTGGGTGCGCCGCTGCAGAGTGTGTCTGGGCATGACTGAGCTCTTTCTCTGTTGAAACTGCTGTAGAATCGCAGCATGCTTCATGTCACTTTGTCTGCATGTGGATGGAACACATTTTCCCGCTGAGTCCAGTTCTCTCCTCCTCAGCTTGAAGATGATTAAAGTCCTGAAAAGCCGTTCTACCTTGGTTGTAGCAAAAGCAACTGTGGAGCTGTAGGTGCACGGGAATGCTGGTCACAGGTCAGCTAGGTGACCGGGAATGTGTGCGTTAGTGCCTGAGATTTCTGTGGCTGTAAAAACACAAAACTGGACATTTTGTGAAGTGAAGCAGAGGCCCCGACTGCCTCTCACTTCGTTGATACAGATTGAGGCTTTGATAGTTTGAGACATACTTTTATCAAAAACTGTAACTACAAAGCCTAGAAACCATAACATTTAGTAAAATCTTGATAAACTTTGATAAGATAATCTCAAAAATCACAGCGGTAGAGCCAGAGAGGGTCATTTAGGCCCCTGATAGTACCTCTGAAGAAGCAAGTCAGTGTTCTCTGCTGTGATTTCATAGTTTGAAGTGGAGAGAAAACAGTGCAGGCAGCCACTTGTGCAGTGGTGGCCAGCCAGGTTGACAGCCATGAAGGCTCTAAAAGACCCTCCTGATACCTCAGTCTCTGACCTTGTGACATCCCAGGAGCAGGGCTGTCACTGTAGTATGGCTCTGTCTTCTTCAGGTCTTGCTTCAGGATCCTTACTGTGAATAATTTGTTAATTATTGTAAATAATATCTTTAACTTCTTCAGTGGTGAGATGAAACAGACACATAATGAAGCTCCTCCAGGTGTCCCCACGGTTCCTTTTGCTGCCATAATGGTCGTCTGTAGCCGAGGCCCTGAAATCCTGGACACTGTGTTGCCTTGTGCCTGCTGCATTCAGAGTCTTTGGCCAACTCTACTGGGCCCAGTTCCTTGGAATGCACGAATTACTTTCCTTCCTAGAAGTCCAGTCACTCTGAGCTACACCAAGATGGGAAGTTCCAGGTGGACAGCAAAGATGGGAAATCCAGAATTTTCTAACCTAGCACTTACCTCTCAGATTCCTGAACTCTGAGTACGCTTAGACATTTCACCACATCCACAACCTTTGGCTGAAGCCCTCGGCTTTTGGTCTACTTAGGCCACTGGCTCCTCTTTCTTTGAACTGAGGAAGTTCCACACTGCTCTGAACCCTGAGCCCACTCGGTCTCCCTCTGATGCTTTCCTTCATTCCACTGCAGGCAGAATAGTGTTTCCTTTCTAAGTACTTGACTGCTACAACATCCAGCCCTTCTCTTTGGATCCTTGGTCTGTCTTTGGGTTCAAGCTGAGCTTCGCAAGGTAGTACTCGGTCATTTATGCTCTTGTCTGTTTACTTCTCAAACCCACTCCCCATCTTTTCATCTGGTTACTGTTTTTTCCCATTAATATCTGAATCCATCTTCTCTTGCACCATTGTTGGGGTTCACGACCTTTCTCCTGGTTTTGACGTCTTGATCACAATTAAATATTATACCTACCTAAGATGCATGAGTTCACTTCTGTCTGCCCCACACATGGAGGATGGGCAAGGGCTGGCTGTCAGGTGCAGCCTCTGAAATGGTGAAGCCCAAGGATCCTCACTGGTAGCAATGACCCAGTACCCTTCAGCCACACGTGGTCCACATCTAACCCACTGGGCCATTCATCTTGCTACAGCTGTTGGAAAATCCTAGCAACAATGATTGAATCACAACCTGTGCATACAGGGAGGATTTGTGGCTGCAGGCAGGGCACCTGAGTGATTATGCGCTCAAGATCTGTTGCTGGACTCTGGTTTTGATCCTGACTCTCACACCCCAGGTGATTTACTTCATCTCTCTGCCTCAGTGTCCTTCTCTAAAGTGTGGCCAGCACCCACTTACAGGGTTGCTATGAGGCTTGAATATGTTACTGCATACATAAAGCTTCGACTCTGCCTAGCACATACTCAGTGCTAGTCCATGCTGTCCGCATCATCTCGTCCAGTCTCCTCATTCTGTATTTTAGAGAGAAGAGATGAGGCCTCAGGACCCCACAGCTTGTAGGTAATAGATCCTGGATCAAGGACTCCGGTCTTCTGGGTAGCAGCTCTCAGAGTTCTTGGCATTAGGACTCTCTATTCTCTTCAAAAGGATCAGTGACATCAGAGGGCACGAATACATGTGAGTTGTACCTATCCATATGTATCATAAAATTAAAAATTCAAATATTGCCAGGTTCATTTAAAGATGTAACAAACCCATCATACATTACCATAAATGCCATTTTTTTATGAAAAATGACTATTTTTAAAACAAAACCCTAGGCTAATGACATTGTTTTACATTTTTGTAAACCTTGTTGCTGTCTGGCTTAATGGATGATGGTTGGGATCTCCTAAGTGCTTCTGCATTCTGTCTGTTGTATGTTGTTTTAGAGGAAGTATGTAAAGAGAACCCAGCTGTTAACTCCAGACAAGATTCTTGGCCACTGCACAACTACGACAGTGGTGTGGAGAGTTAGGGTCATAGTACTGACATCATAGGCTTGTCTGGGAATGGAATAGAATGAAGTGAGAGAAGAGGAAAAAAATCCTACAAGAGTACCTGGCAAAAATTATACCCTCACAAATACTAAAATATTAACTAACGTAACCATGCTTGTGGAGACAAGCCTGAGAAAGATAGATGAAGTGGGGGCTGGGGATGTAGCTTAGTGGTAGAGTGCTTGCCTAGTACACCTAAGGCTGTGGTTCGATCCAAGAGAGGACTCATGAACACTTGGAAGAAAGAATTCCTAATTTTGTCTACAGTGCTGTAGGCATTTGTTGTTGAATAATTACCAATTTCATGTTTCTCAGAGTCAAATTCTGGGCAACTCAAACAGTTCCTGCCCAGCAGACTGCACCAAAGCTTCAAGGAGATGAATCCACTTCTCTGTGGTGGTGATCAGTAAAGTACAAATGGTAATTCTTACAGCGTGGGGATTGAACTGTAGAAAGGCAAAAGAAAAGATAAAACTATGTACTGTTTGGATTAAGCTTAAATCCACTGTGAGCAATTGCAAAAGGCAGAGTCGAGGAGTTGGAATCTCTAAATACTTATTGCAAAACCTTTATATATAATGAGCTTCTTTCTTCAGCCTTCCCCACCCCTTCTAAAGAAAAGGTGATTTTATTTCCTTCTAAATCTCTCACACGTTGCCAGTCTGAATTACCATCCACAGCTTGGCGAGACTCAGAGCTAGTCAGCTAGGGGGCTGCTGGGTCCAGGGCCTGACACTAGGCAAGTGGGTGCTCCTCTGACCATCTAGAGAGGGCCTGCAGGATTCTCAGCCTCTCTGTGGTGGCCACAGTCAGAAATGGCTTCTCTTGGGGGGAAACCATTAGCCTTTGAAATGTATATCCATTTTCCCTCCTGAATTTTTCTGAGGGGATGGGAGTGCAGATAATGTGGAAGATGCATGGAAATATCTTAGTTGAATCCAGTTTTTCTTGGGCCTGCAGGAAAGACCCAAGACAGGACCATAAAGATCCTAAACTCAGGATGAAGAGGAATAAGCAATTCATAGTAAAGAAGGGACCCCAGACCTGTGGAATTTCTCTGCTTTTTCTTTTATTTAGCAAATGTCATAATCTCAGTTCTCCTTTCTCACTCTCCTTGAGGTGATTAAACTAAGCAGCTTGTGGCTCCCCATTTCTTTTAAGCTGTTAGCCCCAACATGCTGGGTCTTGTACATGGGGGTTGTGGGGGGATTTGAATGAAAGGACTTCTGGTGGAAATCATGTCACTTCATGGTCTGCTGGAGTTATTGAGGCCACACGGGGGAGTTTGTGTGTCTAATGCTTGCTGTGTCAACACGGGTTGGCTGCAATCACTTCATCAAGCCATAAACCCACAGTGTAAAGTATGTGCCCAGCACCTCCCTGCCTCGGGCATGCAAGAAGACCATCCCTTCTGCCCAGTGTGATTCTGGGCTCAGAAAATGAACCTGTAAGTAATGAAATGGGGATTCAGTGCTGGTATTCAAAATGCATTCCCATTGGTTTTCCAATTGAAATGGATTTTAAATGACAGCTATGACCATGCTTTTAGGTTTTCCATTTCTGGACCTAACAAAAAGCACAGAATCTCACCAGAACAGCTAAATGTTAAACATGCTTTTTCCAGAGACTAATCTTTTTCTGTCTGGTTTCTAAAAATGACAGGAACGTCACTGTGTAAGGCTGTTTAAACTTTTTAATTGGAGAGCTTTGTAATTGTGGAAGATGATACTGTTGGAGTGAGAAATGATGGTTCCCAAATGACTTCCCTGAATATTTATAATTTTTTGTGTCAGGCAAGAGTTGGTATTCTTAAGAGTGTACTATTCTGGTTTTTTTCCTATCAGTTTCTGTTCTGTATTTCTTCTCTTTTTTTTCCACTTATTTTTTTCTTGTCTACTTTTATAACCCCTTTCCAGGCACCGAATTTTTCTGCTTATAAATATTTTGTATCTTGCTTATTCACACAAAATACGTGAAGTTGCTTACAGTATTATAAATCAAGAGAGTGAAGAGAAAAAAACAGGAGAGTATTGTAGTAGGAATCTGAGACATTTACTACAGTTGAGAATCAAATTTGGATAGAAGCCTTCTAGAAAGTATAGTGTATCAGGTTAAGGAGTTCTTTTTAAATCAAAAGTTGGGTTTTTCTTAGCCTCAGGCATTTACTGTAGTGGGCAGTTCCATTCGTTTCTCAAGGGCGAGGCTCTAGCTGTTCCGTCTGTCTCCTGTCTTTGTCCCCCGAAACACTGTGAGCTGTGTAGGAAATGCACAGTACAGATACAGACAGACCCAGGCCCTCCAACTGGCAGAAGGAAATTGAACTTCTCAGTGTTTTCTGAAGATTGAGCTATGGGGAGTCAGTCCAAAGGCTGAAAAAGGCCACCGCTGGTGTAAACTGTCATCTTAGAAACCTGCCCATGACTAGAACTTCTGGTGGGAAGTGGAGTGACGTCAAAGGGCGTGCCTTATCGGGGACATCATTACCCCGTGGGGTGAAGCACGCCCTTCGAAACTGGGAACCTCTTTCTAGGGAGCCAGGTCAGGAGCCAAGCCTGTCCTTCCTGGTGAGGCCACCTGCTGGCAAATGAGCAATGGCACCCGATCCTCCCTACAGATAAGGAGGTACATTGCATTACACTGGACGTCCATAGGTTCAGCAGATGCTGAGTTTTGGAAGAAAATGTTGAGACTATGCCAGGACCAAATACATGAAACCAGGACACAGGAGGCTGTGCTGTCCGATATGTTAGCCACTAGCTACACATGTCCAGTGAACTCTTGAAACATGGCAAAGTCCCATGAGACAAGCTGAAAGTGAAAAGTAAAACCAGATTGCAAACATTCTCGGAGGGGGTAGAAGGTAAAAACCTCTCCATAGTAATATGGCGATGCATAATATCTACAGATGTAATAATGATTACCTGTTGAAATGGTAATATTTGAATCTATTGGGCTATGTAATATATGTTATTGAAATTAACTTTACTGGTTTCTTTTCACTTTTGAATGTGGACACTGGTGAATTAAATATGTGACTTGTGTTCTATTTGTTTTGGACTGCTCTGATCTGTAATTCCAGAATTGTAAAAAATATTTCTGAGGAATAAATTTCTACTGTGTTCTCTAACATCTATGTTCTCTCTGGTTGTCTTTCAACAGATATAACTGACTCCACGGAGCACATCAGGACTACATTAACCACCAGTTCCTTTATTTTCCCCCCTCCTACACAATTTCCATTTTCTTTTACACTTGCTTTCCCCAGCCATCTGCAGTACACCAGTTTCAGGTATTTTGAGCTGTGTAGAATTTCTGTGTGCACAGATGTGTGCTTGGACTTTTCTCTTTCTGAGAAATTGAAAGGCACTGATTACAGAGCATCCACTCCCTACTCAGACCCATCTCCACTGACTCGCCTCCAGGGCACTGGGGGTCTCCAGGCAGCCCCTGCACCTCCTTGTTTGCAGTACACGTGACAGTACATGTCCCATTGGAGCGCCCCGACATGCCATTCCCTGGAGGGAACGACCAAGTGCCGTGGAGGCGGGTGATCACGCTCTGCCTCAACTGTCTGGTTTCCTGTATAATAAACACATTACTTTATATTTTTAGGGAACACAGAAGTGCTGCTATAGGGATCAAAATTTTCATTCTGGACACTTTTCCGAAAACAAATTACCCCAAAGGAGCATTTTGAATATCCTAGCCACATCTTTGGATCTGTAAAATACACCTTTTAGTATGGCATCTGTTAAAATGCAAAACAAATTTCTTCAAGGCAGAAAAACAAGCTGACAGTAGCAATGTAGAATTTGTTCATTCAGACACATCTATGTAAATGCAAAAAGTCATAAAATTCACCTCCAAGCTGCTTGCTATTGAACCTGCAGCAACTAGTCTCTGCCGGCCTGGTTGGTTTGAGCATCATTCCTTCAGGAGTGTTGAAAATGCTGCGAAGTCGGGTGAGTGGATGGCCCCTCCTTGCTGCTTCCTCCCTGATCCTTCCGGAACTCGCACTGGGGATGGCCTGTTTGTCTCGGGAACCATCTTGAGCTTGAAGAGGTATTGCTAAAGAAATCCAGCATCATTCTGGCAGCTGAAAAAGAAAGCCCATGGGGAAAGTACAAGATGAAATTTGTGCCTGCCTGTGAATAAGTTGCCATCTTAACCCATCATTGCAGACTGTTTATTTGAATTCTCTTTGGCACCAAATAGGCTTTATATTCTTCTAGGCATAATTAGAAGAAATCGGTATAAAAGGATTTTTTACTTTTAGCTACTATTATTATTCTAATATACGAATCTAAAGCTGATTCCCTTACTTCCAGTTGGGCATATTAAAAGGATTGATTTCCAAGTAGTAAAGTTTTCAGGAAACATAAAGATTCACGTAAGTTGATCTTGTGTGCTGCTACTTGTTTTGACACATTGTGGGGTAAGTCAGTGACAGTCCAAGCGATCTTGGTGAAGGCACCATCCTGTTATCATACATGCCCAAGATGCCTGAGCTGGCACCATCACTCGCAGCTGTCACCACTGGAATGAAGTGTACGCCAGGGGAGACTTTGGGTTTTCTCATGGCCGTGTGGGCCAAAGATCGTTCGTGTGTGTGTGTTTGTGTATGTCAAGTGCAAAGTACTGTGCATTAACTTTCAAACTGTTCTTGTAAAAATTTCCGTAACAGTAATGCTGCTTTGATTTAATTTATTTGTTAAGTGTTGCACTTTGTCTTTGTGTGTTTTGTTTTGGGAGAGTGTGAAAAGGATGAATTCTGTTGAAGTATTTAGTTCATAAAGATGACAAATCTACATTCGTTGAATTTTTTTTCATTCTGATTTTGTTCCTATTGTCTGCCCAGTATAACTGCTTGATCACTTATTTGCAGTCTGATAGCTGAGTCCTTGCAGGGCAGGTTTTGCAAGCCTTATCAGGTAACAACATGCCACAGATTATAACTTTGTTGGTGATATGTTTGCCTCTAAACATTAGTCTTTAAAACATTAGTCTTTAAAAGGGTTGCTGATTAAATAATTGTCAATACATACCATATGCTATTGTCCATTGGCAATTGCATTACTTTGTGTTTGGTAAATGAATAAAGGTTGGAAATTTTCTTTTCTTTTGGAGAGTGGGAGTGGGGGCTTTTGTTTCTAACCATTATAAAAGGATTATTTTAGGTTCATTTTAAAGTCATTTCTCCCTGGGTACCCCTTTTCTAGTTCGAAGAATTGGTTGGCCCTTTCATGTTTCCAAAAGAAATATTCACTTGTAGTTCCATATTACTTGATCTCTCCAAGGGCCTTACAAAATTCACTCTACTTTTATTCACAGAGAAAATTGGCTTTGATGTCTTTTAAAGATAATTCTGCTAGTTGCTGATCAGCCAGTCAGTTCACCTAGCTTCAATCTTTATAGGACCTCTAATCTAATTTTCCTGCATTGTGACTAAAAGATAGGCAGATCATTAAAATAATTATACAGTTTATTCAAATAGATCCCTAAATATTACTTTGTGTAATAAGTTGGTTCTTAAGCAGGACCACATACTCTTTTTTAAAATGCTGCACTTATACAATTTCCATTTTTAAAATGCTATTGCTCCAAATACTCTAAATGTAAAAACTACATTTCTGAGCCTGTCTATGATTAAATTTTTGGTCTTATGTTACTTTTTGCTAGCTTGTATGTGTGTGTTTTTTTCTCCTCTGAATAATTTTATATTTCTTGTCATTTCTTGATAGTTTACTCATTGATGCTATAGAGAATAGCCAGATGGTTTATATAAATAACTTCTACCTGCAGGATGGTAGATTGCTAAATTAGAGCAATGCTGTTTGAGACATTAAGATTTTTGGATGGGACCCAAAATATATTACAGTAGTGCCAAATGCATCTTGGTCAATTACTAGAGAATTCTGTGTGCACATATCATCTGTTAAATGCTGTACAGTTTGCTTTTGTTGAATGACAGGTAGTAGACAGAACAATAAGATGGTTAAGTCTTTTAAAGAAAGAGAATCACATAATTAAGAAAATGAGAATTTATAGAAACATTGAAATAAATGAAAAAAATGGTTGTCTAGAATGTAGTATCTAGTGACTTTTTGACGCCCTGAAGTTCACATATGGAAGTGGTATTCCTGTCCAAGACAAAACCAAGATATCACCGGGACTCAAGGGGGCTTATCAGCTCTACTTTCCTGTAGAAACAACTAAAAGCAAATGAAAGCTTTTAACAGTCCCCTCTTGTGAAGTGTGCATTTGAGCAGCGCAGGAGTCATTGGACTCTAGAGAGAAGATAGACTAGGAACATTTTTCATTTGCAGAGGATAGGGGAGATTTCACTTCATTGTGTTTTCCTGATTATATTGAGCAAACTAAAGGAACCATATGTCTAATACTGTTTAATTTAACATTGACAATTTAGATTTATTTTTTAAAGTATTGAATAAGAGCCAGGTAACTGCCGAAGAAAGCGGCAATCCATGAAGTCTGCCTACTTTCTTAAAAATTGTGCATCAATTTTAAATACTTTTCATTGTGTGCAGCTATAAGGGGAATAGGGCATTCTGTAGAATTATATATGTTTAGTTTGTAAAGTGTGTCCTGTGTACTGCAGATGTGTGTTCTCTGGATTTTATGTATCTGTACAGTAGCTTTCATTTTAAAAAATTGTGGACAAACTTGGTGGTTTTGGGGGGAGAATGGCAGTGTGTATCAAGTAACAATGTGATACCATAGTATATATCATAAAAGACCTGGAAATAACCCTCCCCTGGCCTGTGGAAAATTTTGGTTATCTCTTAGGTTCTAAAATGAAGATGTATGGGTACTCTGGCAGACTGCATGTTGTATAATTTGAAAAATACAAAAAAGTGGACAATAAAACTCAGTTAAACTTTGGCTGGTCCGTTTTTCCTTATCCGAGTTTTCCTAATGTTCTCTATTTGTCAGGATGCCTGCATTGGGATGAGCTGTTTTCTGCGGAGATCGTTTCAAATGAGCAGCTGCTCCAGCGTGCAGCATGAGCAAAGTCAGCTCTGTGCTTTTTTTCTTTTACTTTGCTTGAATGTATGCTTTAAACTTTTTTCCCACTGAGAACCAGAAAATTTGACATTTGTTTCTCCAACTCTGAAAAGATAGCTACAGAGTTTAAAAAGTGTCATTAACTTTTTATAAGTATGATTGAATTAAAGGTCAGTAGACCGTGTATTAGCTGACTTTCTGAATATCTTTCTGCTCTTTCTTCTGATGGGAGGTTGCAGAGGATTGCCATCCCTCATCCAGTGAGCTGAAGCCCTAGATATGTTGAAAGATTATTGGCATCTTTTGTGAGTGGCTGGGGTGTGTGTATTCCTGTTTAACCCAGTGATTCTTAGAATTGAGGTACAGGTCTGAGGCCTCATGAGAAGACACCGGAGTATGAAGCCTTTGGAGGATAACCAATGGCAGGACGCAGGATTGTTTTTTTAATTAAGTTTTCTTTAAACAAGGGGACTTCCTTACCTTGGTCACTAGAATCACGTGACCGTGCATGATATTATGTATGTAAAGCATTCTTATTCTTGCTTGGGTTTGGCTAATGGTGTGTGAGAACCAGACAGTAAGCTTTTTTGCCTTAATCAGATTTAAAATGGAAATGGTGGCTACCAAATGAATGGTTAGTAAGCGTAACTGAGGGTACTGCAAATGGTGTGTTTTTATGATGTTCTAGCCATCTTTCTTGCAATTATTCTCCGAAGAGCTTGGGAGAGACAGTTTCCAGCTATGAGCTTGTTAAAGGTGACTTACGCAGCAAGCTCCAGACATGGTGGATAAATAGTTAGGCTGGAGCCTGTTTGTTTAAAATGGGAAAGCTGTCCTCTGGAAGAAGCGGATTAGAAAGCACATTTCAGTATCGCTGGGAAACACCCCCCACGGTCTCCGAGCACAGCTCTGCAAGGTGCCAGGCCTGCACTGGCAGTTCCTTCAAGGCTTTTTCTGGGGTTCTTGTACCCTCAAGTTCTGAACGGTGCTGTGGCTTTGCCTGGGAAGAGCAGAGCTGAGGCACCGGTGGGACCAAGTGGAAGGGAAGCAGTAATCTGCACAGGCAATTACTGGTGACGTGTGTGTGGCAGGTTTAATCCTGGCATTTATGACAGGCTACGTCTTGTAATTTGTCTTAGGTACATAATACATTGAACACTAGTAAGAGGCATCCTGTGACACATCAGGTGAAAATGTGGGTTCATTCGACAAAAGGCATCCTGAGCCATGGGATTCTTACTTTCCCCTTGGCATTTGGTGGTTTTTCATCCAATCTGCAAAGAAAACACCAATTTCTGTGTGGTTAGTGGGGCTCAAAGGAACTCTTAAAACTTGCAGATAACCCCTGGTGGAGGTTTTCCTATTTGCAGTGCCCTGGATGGCAAAGGCTGGAATTTTCCATCTGCTCTGCCACCCCCCACCCCTGCCAAAAGGAGTTTCTGTTTGAGAATCTTACCTTCAAGTGCTTTCCAAACCTTCAGTCTTTCTCATGAATGAACTGCAAATGATCCTCACAGTATAGCTTTTCAAACAGATTTACTCAACACAATGTTATTCCTTCAGAATGTGTAAATGAAATGAGAGAAACTGACAAACTTGTCTCAGATGCCATGAAGCAGCATCAAAACCTTGGAATACTCAGAAGGCTGCAGTAAGCAATTAATTTGAGGGCCTATTCTGGCTGTGTGCCAGACACTGTTTTAAGTGCTTTACATGTATTAATCCATCTAATCCTTCAGTAACCCCATGAGGTAGCCACCATTATCTTCCTTTTACGGTGAGGAAAGGGCACAGAGAGGTTAAGATGCTTGCCAAGGTCTTATAGCTGGCATAAGGAAGGACCAAGATTTAAACACCCAGTCTGGTTCTAAGCTTGTGTCCTCAGCTCAGCGGCTAATAATATTGCCTCTTGCTTTAATCTATATCTAATCTGTGTATCTATCCAGCAGCAAGTCTTAAAATTCCTTTTATAAAGGATTTTTTATACCTTTACGACTCCGTAGGAACCTAGGACATTTACACCTGAATTACTGTGAGCAATCCAGTGTGTCTAGGAGAGAATGATGGAGGAGGGTGTCTGGTAGTACTGAACTATGAGGCTTCTAAGGGAACAGGACGTCTCAGCAGTGCCCTGCCCTTGTCAGAGCCTCATTCACACATAACACTCTTGAGAGAAGTGCAGCAATCGATCCTGTCACAGTTTGCCAACTGTGTGTGATAAGAATTTAGTTTATTATCTGTGTTGATTTTTTTCTCTTTAGGACATTATCTCTGCATTTTAAAATATCTAACCAATATTCCTGCTTCTTAGGTGAAGAGCTATCAGCACTCTCTTGCCCCATCTCCAGGGGCTCACAGGGTGACTTGAGTGGTGCTGGATGGGTGTCTCGACATCACAGGTCATGCGAGGCCTTGAGGAGGCTGTTCATGGCTCCCTGTTGATAACAGCTACCCCTACCCCACGTCCTGCTCTGTCATAATGATTAACCAGTTCTCATTTTAAAGCTTTAGGTTTTAGAAAAAGTAAACATGCCAGTCATACCACACAGGCATGTGCAAGTCCAACTATAGAATGGAGTGGAGACAGAAGTGGGTTCCTTTCCTGAGTACCTCCCGCGCTGTGCCGCAAGCTCCCTTTACTGACCTACTGTTGGAGCTTATCTGATGGGCTGCTGAAGGTTGGAAGGACAGACTGGTGGCAGACATTGGCCAGGTGGCAGGGTTCTAATTCCTTCAGCCAGTGCAAACAGCCAGGGTAGCTGTTTGCCTGCAGCCCCCAACCCCAGCCCCAGCATTCTGCTGCCCTGCAGCGCCCTCTTCTGGGGTATGCACGAAACAACAATACCTCTGGCCTGTGGGCCATCTGGAATGTCGCTAGGGAATGTGGAAAGAAGGATGGACGCCGTCAACTTCCCATTGACTACCAGAGACAGTGGTCAAATTGTCTAACTGCAGAGACTCGTGACCTCATTTCCACACTGGCGTTAGATTTAGCCCACTAGAGGGCAGTTCTTCATAGTGTAGGAGCGTGGGGATGCAATAAGCAATCTCACGGAAACATTTTATAATACTAGCTGATACTAGCACGCTGGGCTCAGAGTTGGAAGACACATACAATCTATTGCATCCACTTTCCCACCCTCTTTCCTCGTTGAGGAGAAACCATTCTTAGGCTAGCTTATGGGTAGAGGACATGCTGTATCTTGTAAAATAATGGCGCTGAGTAGGGTTTCAGGCCAGCTGCCACACTCACTGGTGGATTTTCACACCACAGGGCTCATCGGCTCAAAGTCCTGACTCTGGATCATGAGTCAAGTCCATACAGTTTCCCATACACGGAGGCAGAAGCACAGTAATCACAGTTAAGGCTGAGACAAAATCCCAGCAGGATCTTTGTAGGAGGTTAGCGAGTTCCCCAAAGGGAGATTAGAGATACTCAGGAGTCATTTAGCCAGGCTGTACACAAAGGCACACTCAGCTCTGTTGGCATCTGGAAACAAGATTGTTCTCTACGATGAGCCCAGGTGAAAGCTCCTCTCCTAGGGCTGCAGACCTCAGGCAGGGGCCGGACACTGTGCATGTGGGCTCTGTCCTCTGCTGTGGGCCTGCTGCACTTACACACAAGACGACTGTGATCATGGCCTCTGCTTGATACGCATATTTCCTTCAGACCATAAACTCACAAGAAACCACAAATCCAAGGAGGTGATGTAACTGAGGTCACATTGTTAGTTTTGACCCTAGCAAACTCCCAATTTACCCTATAAATTGTAAATATATAGTGCCCTTCAAAGTGGCTTTCACTTTACAATATTGAACATTCTTGGAGAAGTACAGAGCACATCACCAATATGTACAGTAGAAGAGAAATCATTGAGAATCATCTGGTTTTACGCAGTGAGGTTAAATGGTGTCCTTCATGCCATGGCCATGCATGCTGTCGGCAAAGTCCAAACCTAGATAGAGTACAGTCCTGCACTGGCCCCTGGTATGTGAAGTCTGAAGCTGCAAATCATGCAGAAGATCAATGGCACTGGAAGTCTTTCTGACACTGTTATGTCAAGTATTGATATTGGCACAGTCATGTGTTGAGTGTGTACTATATGCCTGCAACCCTGTGACCAAGAGTGGACTTTGGCAGTTTAGAGATGAGCTCCTGAATCTTCTACTCTACTCTTCATGAACCAAATGCCTCAAACAAGCTAACCTCTCTGTGACATAAATCACTTAAGAGTCATGCCTGGCTCACAGTAATAGCTAGTGTTTTATGTGCATTCTGGAATCTTGTACAAGGAATAGATGAGAGACACCATTATTTTCCCCATACACAGATGAAGAAACTGAGGCATGGCAAGGTTAGGTGAGCTGTCCAATATCAGAGCTAGAAGTGGCGGAACTGGCTTTAGAGTCCACCTCTTAACTATGGAGCAGAACTGCCCCAGGGTCATGTGGCTGCAGAGGGGAACAGAGAGAGATTAAGCTCAAATCCTCCTTCCCTCCAAGATCAGAGCTTATTCCCAGGTCTAAGCTGCCTCATGCAAGAGCAGTGGAAACCTGCATGCGATGACCTCAAAGCTCTTTGTGAAAGAGTTAGCACTCATTCATCCTTTCAACAAATATTTAAGCACCTACCTTGTACTCAGCAGAGTGAGGGAGATGGTAACAAAGGCAGAGGCAAATTTCTTCTCTTCCTTAAAGGCAAATATAAACAAGATCACTTTCTCAAATGATTTAGTGCATTCGAGTGGCGCGAGGAAAATAACCAGGATGCTTTCAAGTGGGAGGCTAGGGAAGGCCTCTGTGAATGAAGAAGCCAGCCACGAAGAATACCGTAAATAGAAGGGACCACAGGGGCCAAGGTCCTGAGGCAGGATTCCACCTGGCACATGAATGGTGATAGAACTTTGATTTTACACAAGGAATTTTCTCCATAAGTGTACCAAGTTAAAAGCTCAGTGGTCGAGTGCTTACCTAGTATGTGTGAGGTCCTGAGTTTGATTCCAGAACCACAAAAAACAAAAAACCTGCCGAAAGGCATTTGGTCATTTTTGTAGCCAGCATTTTTGTGAGCAGACCATAAATTGGTAGCCCCCACTTCAGGGCTTGCTGTAAAACCTAAGAGGGCAGGGACATTCCCAGCCGATGCATTTTAAACACCCAAGCAAATTCACACCAGTCCCCAGGCCCCTTGGTTATAGGGAATAACACTGAGGGATAAATATGAAAATGTCGATCTGCTGCCCAGACTTAGGGCCAAGCCTGGGTCTGAGGGGGCCACCTGCATCTTTTTATAGTGTTCTTCTCAGGGAAATGGAGCCACTGCACTGTGCCATCTTGGAAATTCTGCTTCCTGGCTCAGGACGTGAGATGTGTGCCCAACACACTCTGGAAAGGTTATTTCGATTTTTTGCTACATCGGGACTCTGTGATTGGCGAACGTCCAAAACCTAGAGAAACACATACATCCTTGCCTGCTCTTGATACGCAGGGAGAGTTTCATCAGGCTGTAGGTGTTTTGTTATTTTTATTTTGTTTTGTTTTTTGAGAAAGGGTCTCACTATGTAGTTCAGGCTGACCTTGAACTTGACATGTACCCTAGGATGGCCTTGAACTTGCAGTGATCCTCCTGCCTCAGCTTCCTAAGTGCTGGGATTACAGGCGTATGCCACTATGCCTGGCAATAGGCAGTAAGTATCCTGGTTTTCTGTCTGATTATTCTTGAGCTCACGTTTCTGGGTGTCCCTGAAATGTCACTTTGATAACCACTCTCTGGGCAGTGGCTGCTTGCCGTGTTCTGGGGGCAGACTCAGCTTCTGCCTGGAAAGAGGTTCCCACTGTGGGGCTCACACAAGTCAATGGCGCTCAACAGAAAGCCCCCGTGAAGTCTCCTGTCAGCGTCTCATCAGCCTGAGGCTTTAGGAAGTAGGATATAGCCTCTACGTTTTCGTGGAATGTCGCTTGAATGTGTTAGCTGAATAGCCTCAGCTGTTTAAACAACAATGCTAGATGCAGGCATACGTGCGCGCGTGTGTGTGTGTGTGTGTGTGTGTGTGTTTCGGACCCCACTCCTTGCCTGGAGTGAAGTTATCGACACTCCCATCAAGAAAGGTCTAGACTGTTTTGAAATTTAAAGGGCTAACACAGACGTGGTCACACTTTTTGTTTTAAGAGGGCCCTGTGTAAACCAGGATTGTGGGATGGAGTGACATTTCCCTTCTTGTGTTCAGATGGGGTGACAGCTTGACTTAGCGGGGTGGAGAGTCCTAGCCAGCTGCGAAATGGAAGCTGCTTTGAGCTGTTTTCCTCATCTGCAAACTGAGAGGGTTGGATGGGCTCGGTTTCCCAGGCTTGCCCCTAAGCAGGAAGCCCTGGAGGAAACCACTCTGCTCCCTGGCATGGGAATTTTCAGCAGTGATCTGTGTCCTCAGCAGGCCATGGGGGATCCTCTCCCAAAACGTTTGGGGACCGTGGCCTGCACTTCATAGTTTCTAACAGGTCTTCCTGCCCCAGAACCTCTGGTTAAGTCTGGAAGGCAGTGACTCCTGACTCTTCTTGAGACCCAGACCTCTTCGCAAATCTAAAAGCTGTGGGTGACTTCTTAGCAAAAATGTCTGTAGACAAAGAATACTGAATCTAGAAGCAAAATATGGGGCCCTTGATTGAGAATTAAAGGCAGCTCTCTGAGAATCTAAGCATTCAGAACCATGTCGGGAGGAAAGTAGCCACCCATGAAAGGTCACTTATTATTCTAGTTATGTCTCCCAACTTTTTAACGATATGCCAGGGTTATCTCACCTTATAGATGAGGAACCTGAAGCATGGAGGGATTAACAGGCTCCCTCAGTGGTGGCTGCATTTGAACCCAAATGCTCTGATTCCATTGCCAGTGAGCTTAAATTCTGGATCCCCTAATAAAGTGGTGATCACTTTTGCTTACCTGAACTCATGGCCATTTCTGGCCTTAACATTTCCGGTTATTTCTCTATACCACTCTCATTAGTTGTAATTTATTAAAGCAACTTCTATGTGGCAGGAATGTTATATACTTTGTCTCTTTGAAAGATGAGCTTATAAATGATATACGACATTAATGTGCACATTTGAGTCTTAAGTAAAGGTAGGAAAAATTAGGAAGGTAAATATATTCTGAAGACTAGGAATTATTTCCTCTTTGGACAATTTCTTTTTTATTGTCCAACTAGAGATAGAGAGATTTCCTAGTTCAAAATAGCATTTTCCTAGGCACTAGCAGGGAATAGAAACAAATACAGATATTTGTAAGAGTAATTAATTCATCTTAGGGTCTTAATAAGTACCTCAGTGATTTTTGTCCCCATTTCCAGCATGTCAGTGTCCATCAGACATGAGCTGGCTTTCTTTGTGCCAGCAACCTGAGCCACATTAATGCTGGCTAGAACACTCTTTTATTGAGTAGTTGCTTTGTGCAGTTGCTCAAAAGCTTCCCGTGCTTCCCATTATTCCACAGCAGTATCAGACCTCCAAAGTTTCACTACTTGCAAAGAACTTCAAGTAGGGATCAGAGATTTTGTGGCTGCATGTTTTCCAAGTGGGAAAATGTGCAATTGAGGAACATTTCCAAGGGAGACAGAGAGAGAGAGGAGGGGAGAAAGAGGGGGAGACAGAAAGAGGGAGAGAGAGACAGAGTGAGAGAGAGGAGAGAGAGAGAGTGAGAGAAAGAGGAAGAAGGAGGAAGAGGAGGGGAAGATGAAGAAGAAGAAGGAAGAAGGAGGAAGAAGAGGAGGAGGGAAGGGAGGGAAGAGGAGGAAAGAAGAGGGGAGAGGAGGGGAAGAGGGAAAACATCAGGGCATTAGGGGAGGACTTGGGTGGCATCTCGTAAACACTTACAAGGCTGGTGCAACCAAGATCACACACACAGCAGGAGGACTCTGTTACAGGGATCACAGGCTCCACCCACAGAAACCAGCACATAACAAAGGCTGGGCCCAGTTCACCTGGGCAGGCTCCTGAGTGGTGCCAAAGGCTGGCCCAAGAGCAGGCCTTGCCACAGCCCTGCCCCAGGACCCTGGCTCCCCACCTGCCACGGAGGGAGCTGCAGCTGTGGTAGGGCACACCCAGGTGGAGTAACTTTCTCCAGAGTGGCCTTGCCCGGGGTGACATGGCCAGGCAGACAACACTAGATCTTAAACACACCATCTACATGGGACCAGCTGACGAAAGAGGGGTGCAGACTTTCAAAGCGATGTGCCTCTCACTCTGGGGAGAGGTGAGCAGGCCACTCGGCCCTCACGTCACCTTAGCAGACAGCAACGTTGGCTTTGGAGGTTTAATCTGTAGTCACAGAAGTGTCCTGACTTTAAAACTGTACAATGTTTCCTGGAGTGGATTTCTTTAACAAGTGCACAAATAAAATCAGTGCGTGAGGAAGAACATCACACATCACCTCACGCGGGCATGGGCATGCACGTCAGTGCGTGTGTGTGTGTGTGTGCGTGCGCGTGTAACTGTCAGGGACCTCAGTAAATGCTAGCTGCTTAGGCCATACTTGACCTGAGAGGTTTGACAAGACCAGGGACAGAGGTCTCAGCGGAGGACAAAACCCATACCCCATTTTGCGTTTTTCTGCAGAAACCAAGTTCTCCCAGCTGCAGGCTCAGCGGCCCCTCAGGCACCCCGGCCACTCCGCTTTCTTTGGAGATGCAGGCCTGCGCTCCAGCTCTGGGATCTTGGGTCAGCGGCCCCACCTGGGCTGCGTTCCCACCGGTGCAAGGCTGGCAGGACAGTGTTCTAGTCAGATCTCCTGCCGGTGTCGTCCGCCGAGGTAAAGGATTCGCTTGACCACTCACGGAGGTGTCCTGAGGGTGGGTGTAGATCCACGTTAAGCCTGCACACGGGAACGTTGGTCCGAAAGCACCAGCTGCTGGACTCTGGGCTCGCAGATGACGAGACGGGAGCCACACTGGAGCAAGTCTGGGCTGAGGGGATCAGCGTGAGGCTGGACTCAAAGACTGGCCACACCTAGGCTGTTCTTCCGGTTTTGACTGAACACTTGCTCTCCGGCTTCTTTCGGCTCTGGAGATTCAAAGTGGACACGTAAGCTTCCTGCCCCTCCTGGGGCCTACCGTCCGGCAGCGGGGAGGACAGCACAGCCTGAAATGATCTTATTTATACTTTAGAGCCATTATTTTCAAATAGATGGGGGAGTCATTTAAGGGGTGGGCGAGGTGTGGATGGGGTAGAAAAAGAAAGGTCCACAAAGGCCTGACTCCTTCCGGTTCTGAACTAAGTCATCCGCACCCCTGGCCCGGTCATTTTCCCTCCCGAGGCTCTCGGCTCCCCATTTCTACATCCTACAAAGCACGGAGTTGCATCCCGCCTCTTGGCGCGATCGGTCCGCCTCGCGGCTCGGTGTTCTTTGCCGCGCGGGCCAGGCTCGTGGGAACAGGCGCCTGGCTGCCTCCTGAGCACTGACCGTCCCGGGTGTCACCGTCGCGCGGCCCGAGGAGGGTCCTTGCGGTTTCCCGCGGGGCCGGGCTGGGACTGCTCCCTCGCAGGCGGGGCTCACCTGTCCCGGCCGCGTCCCCTCCCGGCGCCCCAGGTGGTTCGGGGCGGGGAGGAGCCGCGCCCCGCCCCGCCCCGCGCGGCCGCAGCCGACGCCAGCCCCGGCGGGCGCGCTGGGAGCCGAGGCCGGAGCCGAGCGGGGCCGCGGAGGGTCAGGCGGCCCGGAGCGCGCAGGTGAGCGGGGCGGCGCAGCGGGCGGGGCGGCGGCCGTGCGGGGGCCGCGGGCTCTGAGCTCGGGCGCTGCGGCGGGCAATGCGCTGCGCCCCGCCCCGCGCGCCGCGGGAGCCGGGAGCTGCGGGCCGCCGCGCGGCGGAGGGGTCGGGTCCCCTGCAGCCCGGGGCGTGCGGCTCCCAAGGTCTGGGCGGGGCACGAACCGGGGACCCGGCGGGGTGGGACTTCGGGTCTCTGCGGGCCCAGGGCTCCCGGGCCAGAGACTTGGGCGGTGCCAGAGGCGAGAGGAGAGGCTGGGACGCAAACTGCTGCGGAGAGCGCGGAGCCGGGCGAGGGGTTCAAGGCCGCTGGCCGAGCCGCGAGCAAGCGAACTCCCGCCTTCCCCCTGCGGCGCTTCCTCGGGCCCGCGGGGGTGCCGCCGCCCCGCTGTGCCTGGCTCGCTACTTTCGGCGTTAAGTAACCGGCTCACACGTAGGTCAGTTGCTTGGAGCTCCTGAAGAGCTACATCCGAGAGGCTGTTCCAACTCTGGGGCTTAGGTTGTGAGGCGAGGCTGCGGGTCTGTGTGGCCTGAAGCTTTGCGGGTGGTGCTGGAGGGTGCAGTCCACCTCCCAGGGCCTGGCGATCAGAGCGTGTGTGACACGGTGGAAAAAGTCTAGCATGGTGATTAAATTCCAGTTACTAGCTCTGTGACCTGAGCAAGTTACTCAACTTCTCGAAGCCTCAGTTTCCTCAGAAATAAAACAGGTAATACAAGCGTTAAGAGGGCCTCAAATTATTTGACATTCAAGGTACACGAGCACACTGCTCGACGAAAGTTCGCTCCGTTTTTCCCCCTGTGCATTTATGTAGCATTTCATGCCTCCCTGAGACCCCCGCCTCTGTCTGAACGCAGGGGATATGCGGGAGGCTTAGGTTAGCAGCCTGGAAGAAGGAATCTCCTGGCGATGGGGGTGTGTTGGAACTGGGTAGACATTCTTTGCACTCTGACTTGTTCATGGCCGCTCCTGCTATAGGTCGCTGAGATGGAGAGACGCCAGCGTGTGGGTCCGGCAGAGAGAGGGGTGTTATCAGCCTGCTCTCTTTGTTACCAGCTCTATGAGTTCTTTTCTTTGGGTTGGGTTTTGGTCACTTGAAAATACCATAGCCTTATGCAGTGTAGGAACTGAGTCACATAGAGACTAGGTTTAGTTTCTGGCATAGCTAGAGCCAGGAGCTCATATCAAGTCCTGGGGTTTGTTCACTTCCTCCCTCTGTGTCCAGTGGTTCTTGGGATGGAGTGATAACTAACACTGGCACCTCATATTCAGGCTTATCTGCTCTTGGGGAGGGAGGAAAAGAGGGGGAGGGAGGAAGGGGGAGAGAGAGAGAGAGAGAAAGAGAGAGAGAGAGAGAAATTAATTCTGTTTCCTCCAGCCTTGTAGCAAATCTTGTGAGTACCCCGGACCAAAGACAGGTCCAAGTCATCTCAGCAGGCAGAGTGAGTTTCCACAGTAGGAGTGGGCATATTACCCAGGTGTCTCCTGCACCTGGGAGGTTAGTTCAGCCACTTAACAGTCTCACCTCGATTGTATGGGATTGGGGATGGGGTGCATCGCCCAGTGTGAAGTCGGAATTCTGGGCAGACAAAAGATAGGTCATGTTTATTGCACTGTTGCTGGCTTTGTTCAGCAACACCTAAAGGAAGTATAGCATACAGTGCAGGGTGCCTTGGTTTCTCAATGCAGTCTTCATCCAAGGCACTGGAGGCACGCTGTGTGTTCATCTTTTCATTCATTGTTTTGTTGTTCATGCATTCATTTATTCCACATTTAGTAAATGCCCAGCATGTTCCAGGGTCTCGGCCGAGGGTGAAAGTGTTTGCTTTTGAGAAGCTCACAGTCTAGCTGGAAAAACGAATGTGCAGGCCACAATGTCTGGGACTGTTTGTCTGTCTGGGTCACAGTGAGGAGCTCCCGAGGAAACCACAGTGGGGCTCTAAGTGGGAGATGCATAGGGACGATTTAGGAGAAGTTGTCCAGGGACCTTCCAGGCGATGTGGTAGGGTATCAGTAAGGGAACTTTCCGATGTATGTGACTGTCTCACTTAAGGGATTTGGGGGTAGGTGGTTCAAAGTAGTTACAGCTCTCCGTTGGCTTCTAAAGGATTCTCTTGATTTTTCCTGTCCTGCGTGGGGTGACTGCAGCTTTCTTTTACCTTTACGTGATAGCATCAAAAACAGAGGGGAGGACAGAGTCTTGCTTCTCATTTTACTTCTGGGTAGGAAAAGACAAATTTTCTCATAAGCTTCCTGTGTTGGCTAGTGTCATTAGCCAGAAGGGTCCCAAGCCAGTTACTGGCAGAGGAGAGGAAGGTGGCTTTGATCGCTTAGGCCAAGCCATCTAGCGCTGGGGAGAGGCTCACCTTCGCATCTGAACACCATCAGATTCTGTGAGCGGGGAAGAAAGGGAGATTGGCCAGTGGACTGTTAGGTGGGCAGTCAACCATGTCTCCCACAGCAGGCAACAGGTGACAAAAGGCAGAGCATAGATGAGAAATCTGGAATTGCAGCACAATAGGAAAAATCCAGGGTGTGGCTGAGGGCGGAAGGAGTTGAGGCTGGAACAACAGGTAGAGACAGGAGTACTCTAAAGCTGAGTCCGCTGTGCGGTTTTCTAAGAAGTGTAAATCTTGGTCTCATCCATCAAGGAGCTTACACTCGAAACCCCGAAAAGGTTTTCTAAGTTTCCTATATTCCCCTTAGTAACGGCCACAGTGGCTCACTGTGATGGTATTTCTTGGGAGGTGGGTTGGGGGCATTTTCAAGAAGGCCATATTGTAGGTGAGAAAGCCTGGTAGGTGATTTTGCTGGGCCTTTCGCCGCCCACCCTTCCCCAGAGCCTCCCCCAGTCTTCCTCCTGAAAACACTCCCTTGTTTAAATTCGTGGCTTTGTTTCAGTATTCTTACCTGCTTTCAAACTAAGAGGTTGGGACTTGGTGAACATCCAGTTTGTAGTAGATCCTGGACTAGGGAACAATTTTCCTGATGCTAAGTTCAGTGAATGACTGCTTTAGGTTGCGTTTAGTAGGAAACTGGCCTTTAGGTTGCATTTAGTGGGGAATATGCTGATTTTTAAGCTATTTCTTTAACCTGTTTACCTTTGAAGCCTGAGGTGAGTGTCGGAAGCAAAGAATGTTGGCTGCTCTTTGCTTCCACTTGACTGGGTGAACATGGGTAGACATTTAATGTTCAGTTGAAGAACCAGGAATACCACTTCTCACGAGCCTCTCTCTTCAGTATCTAGTTGGCGTAGAAATTGGCAAAAAGACCTGCTCACTGCTCCTGGAAGAAGGGGTGGAGGGCAGCATGTTTTGGTGATTTCATCAGCAGTACTGCTGTGGGTTGGCTAAGACCACCGGAAGAATGTGAAGGAATGAGGTAGAGTGCTAGCCTTGGACAGCCAACCATTCATCCCACAGATATTTACTGAGCACCTTCGTGTGGCAAACACAGTTTTAGGTGCTGGGGACACCTAAAGAGTACTTAAGAATGACAAAGTTACTGTTCTTGTGGTGCTTACAATCATCAGAGAGGAGATATGCCTATTCGTGTTTTCTCTGATATTCTAGGTGGAGAGAAGTACTATCACAAAAAAAGAGATGGGTTAAGAGCAGAGAGCAGTTGTTGGAAATAAAAATGGATATAGTGCTGGAAATCTCTTTTTTGTATCCAGAAGAGAAATATGGTCTGAAGAGGTAAAGTTTTGGTAAAAAAAAAAAAAAAAGACAGATCTTCACTTGGAAGAAGTGGTTTAAATATTGAATAACTTGATCTGATAGGATTTGTTTCATGCAGGTTTTTTTTTTTTGTATCTTATATGGTTCCCACAATGACTTTCAAAAACATGGTACCAGGTGATGAGAAATAAGTGAAGACATATGAGCAAACTCTAAGGAATTATAAGGTAATTTTTTCCATCATTTTGTTCTAGGATTGTTTAGTTTGGGTAGAGAAGAAAGAGGAAGTATACTCATTAAAAATGTGGTCACTCATGGTTGGGCTTCATTATTTGAAAGGTGAGAAAATAGATTATGATGCCTTAGAAAATTGTAACTTTTTTGGTGTTTAAAGAACTACCCTTATTTAGTAGAGAAAGAAATCTCTTTACCAAAAGTGTATATGAAATTTATTTCCTAAGTGAGGAAAAAAAGTAAGGTTTTTGGTTGCTATAAAGTGCACCAAAAGTTAACAGATGGATAGTCTAATTCCAGGGTCAAATGGTGTGGTACCAATGAAAATTGATGAGAAGTTATATTTGGATCCATAACTGACTTAAAAAAATATACAAATTCAAATAAAAATTTACAATATAGTAATGCTATACAGAGGTAATTTTGATTGGTTATTTTTATTGGGTGTGTTTCCTTGCTAATTTTTGAAGGTTCCTTATATAATTTGGATATACATCTTTTGTCAAAAATATGATTTAATAACAATTACTCATAGTCTCTGCCTTATTTTTTATTCCTTTAACAGTGTCACTTCTTAGAGCAAAGTTTTTTTAAAAAAACGAATCAAGATTTTGTTTTTGTATCTAAGAATCCTTTGCCTAACAAAACATCTTTAAAAATTTCCGTGTTTTCTTCTAGAAGTTTCATAGTTTTATATTTACCTTTAGATCTATGATCAATTTTGACCTAATTTTTGTATAAGGTGTAAAGAATAGGTCAAGGATTTGAAGGAGGGGCAGGTACAAGTTGTAACCCCAGTTGCTGAGAACACTATCCTTTCCTCTTTGAATTGTTCTGATGCTTTTGTCAAAAACCAATTAGCCATAGATGTCAGAGTTCATTTATTCTGGGATCCTTGATTCTATCGCATTGATCTGTCAGCCTA
>PVJO010016783.1:0-40976 GCA_004026905.1 Hystrix cristata
CTATGTTCATTAGGGAGATTGGCCTGTAGTTCTCTTTTTCATTTGGGTCCTTTTCTGGTTTTAGTATTAGGGTAATGCTTGCTTCCAGGAATGATTTTGGAAGTACTGCTTCCTTTTCAATTTCATTAAAGAGTTTGAGGAATAATGGTATTAGATCATCTTTGAATTTTTTGTAGAATTCAGCTGTGAAGCCGTCAGGTCTCCCAGCATTTTTCACAGTGCAGAGCTTTGCTATACAAGGGAGTTTCTTTTGGCTAGTAATAGAAGTTCTAGGTACCCCGGATTGCCCCCAGCCCTTTTAGAATTAACTTATAGAGATCCTTTCTTCTCTTCAAGAATTAGAGTTTGTAAAACTCCTTCACTTGGAGTTCTCAGGTTGACTCTGACACTTTTCAAGAATACCTGTTTTGAGTTGGGAGTTCTGCGTTTACAGGATCCCTATGTTGCTATCTGCTTCCTCCTATTCAATGATACCAGTACATGGATTTTATGCTATCAGTGGTTCATCCCTACCTACACATTTTTTCAGGTTTATGGACAAATTGGATATCTAGTGCCTACGTACGTCTTCCTGTACTCTCCATGTCATATTCTCAAGTGACACTTCTTCCTTCAAAGAAGTAGCTATGTACTGAATTTTCTTTTTGTTGAGATTCATGCCATTAATCAGTTTCACATTGAGTTTAAAGTGCTGTTGGATACTAATTTGTTCACCGATTCATAAAGTTTTGCGCACAAACTGCGTTTTAGTGGAAATTTCTTGCCTCTCATAAAGTTAGTAATGTACTGCTATTTTATTTTATAACTTGCAAGGTACTTGGCATTAAATCTTAATGAAAACCTTGAAAAGCAGGACTTTTTTTCTACTTAGAGATAAATAAAACTGAGGTTCAGCAGTTAAGTTCCTTGCCTAAAGTTATGAATGTGTGATAGAGCCAAGAAAATATTATTTAATAATTTAAAAGCGATTGCTAGTATCAGAAGCCCCTATGAATACCAATACTAAGAAATATCTCCAGGGGACATAATCACATAAGTATCAGTTAATAAATCAGCCTCAGTTGAATTAGCCATTTAAAGAAAATTGTTAGGAGATATATTTATTTAACATGCAGTATAAAATATGTAACATTTAGTGTAAAATAATATGCAATATAAGTAAATTTGTTTTGTGTGAAAACATTCAACACACATTTTGGAAATTATTATTTCCCATGGAGCTTTGAAACAGTTATTTGATAATCTCTGTTTTATACTGGTGAAAAAGTTTCGAGACACAATGATGTTGGTTTGCTTCTATGGCTAGTGATAGGGTCAGGATTCAATGTCCCACATCTTCACATTCTAAATCCTATAATCTTACCTTTATACATTGTTCTTCATGATAGAACTTTCAAAATGTTTTAAGACTGCTGAACAGATGAACCAGCAATTATAACTCTGATATGTCTTCCCAAGCCAAGATGGTTTGCTGTGTAACAGTCAATCTGATGAAGTATAAATATCAGAAAAATGATGAAAAAGAATAAATGAGTATTGAAGGATCTGACACTTAATTTCAGCCTAGCAGGTCACAAATATCCTTTTAGCATTTAAGGAAAATGATCAGTTTTCCCAGGAGGATATGTGTGTATACTTTACCAGTTTTAATAAAATATGACCCAGATACGTCTTAGATCATTTGTGCTTTCTGGGTCGTTCTAACACTATCAACACATTCTGCAGACACATTCTAATGTCATTACCATCACTCATGGCAGCCAAATTCTCACATCCTATCTTCACTTCGCAGCCTGACTTTCAGGATTAAGTGACTATGTGATGTCATTTTTTTCTGGTAGGCTAACTAGGGAGAAACATATAATTCCTGAGACCCTCAAATATGACCAAATTAGTATTGTCATCTCATCTCAGGATCTCGAATCTGGTGTTCCTAAGAATTTTGCTGCTCAGACTTGGCCATGAGGCAAGTTTAAAAATAGAGCAGATTACTCATGCGTTGGTAATCCATATTTGAGGTAGCTATGAAGTTTTATTTTATATGTGATATTCAATAGCCTTTACCATTTGAGCAAACTTACCATAAGGGTTGTGTTTTTTAAAAATGTTCTTGTATTACTTTTCATAGTAGGGTTTTGAAATCAGCGATAATGACAAGCTGAATACAAAGGTATATGTTACTACATGTATGTATATTTTTTTAATCACTGGGCAAAATCAAGTTGCCTGAGAAGTTATTATTTTGAGGTAAATCAGATTGAGCTTTGTGTAGCAGAAATAGTTTGGACCTTAGGCCAAAGAAGAAGAAAAAGGCAAGGGTTATGTGCATGTCATTCTGCTGTGCAGCATCTCTGGCCTTACTCTGAACAACTGCTTGGGCTGGCATTGTCAACCATTGGCCAGGGACCTTTTCAGGGCATAATTCATGGGACTTCATTACATTTTAAATCCATCATTTACTAGTTATATGTTCTTTGTCAAACAACCATATTTTAACACCTGAGCCCCATGAAGCTCAAATATGATGTGAACTCTGAGTTGCACCTTGCAAGGACTGGGCTGTCTCACTGCTGGCTGCCATATTGGTGTCCAGCCAACCACAGTACCATGATCTGTGGTGGCAGACTTTGTGAATGTCTCAGGATTCTTGCTTCCCACATCATCCTCTCTTCCTAAGCAATGTCCTAAAACAAATAGCTTGCAAACAATATAATATAAAAGTGGAATACATATTAGTTTGAAGACAAATGGGTGACTTTTCTTTTTTCTTAGAGTTTAAAAAAGCATAAATCCGCCAGTTGTGATATGTCTCAACTTGACTACAGGCTCATTTCTAAAATATTTCAGACACATACCTCTTAATTGAAAATGGAATTGGTTTAGGGTATTCATCAATAAATAGAGAATTCTTGTCAGCTGCTGCTGTCTGTATACAAAATTCTGACATGAGACCATAAAGAGCTACTCTTTGTACCTGAAGACCTAGAATCCTCCTGATAATAATAATTGTGCATGAATGAAATCAGCATTTGGATGGAGAAAGAATGTCCCCATATTGAAAAGTAATCATAGCTTTTATGTTCTTGTGCATGCATGCTTTGACAGCTTTTTGGAAACTACAGCCTATTTCTTCATGAAACCAAAAATTGGAGAGAAAGAGGTGTCCCCAAATGTTTTCTTCAGTATCTGGCATGAATTCAGCTCTGACTTTAAAGACTTCTGGAAGAAGGAGAATAAACTTATTCTACAAGAGAGGTAGGTATTTTCATTTGCACAATGGCATTTAAAAACTGGTATTTTATTAGGTGTGACAGTACTGGGGTTGCCAACTTTTTAGCCGGAATGAAAAATTAGATGGCCATCACCCTGGGGTAGCAAGTCAAAGAAGGTGCTGACATTTGGCAGAATTCGGAGTTCGAATAAGAAGAGTCAGCTCACAGATGTGATGCTACAGAGAATAGCTGGGGTTGGGGTGGTTTGCCAAGACCACTGTCTGGTAAAACAGCTTCTATCATGAAGAAACCACACAAAAGTAAACTACATAAGAAATGCTGATCTGTCCTGCTGGGTTACTAAACCTGTCCACCCCTAAACATGGACAGCAAAGGCTACAAAGGTAAGAGGAATAGTTTTATGTTTGTTTTCACTCAATTTATGCAGTACAGTTACTATTCATATCAAAATTTCACCCAGCTATCTCCAAGAAACAGGATGTTTTAAAAAATATTTTAAAATTTTTGTAGAATTGCATCACATTTCTTAAAATAAATCTGTGCAGAATAAAGGGAAATTTCCATGGTTTCCATAAAATAAGGTAGCTACCACATCAGTGGATGACATAGTCTTATGGGTCCACTGTCATATATGCAGTACATGGTCAACTGAAATGTTGTACAGTGAATGACTAATTTCTTAGATTCTGTAGATTTGTCATAGAAGAAACTATGTCATAGTGCATAACAGGTAAGGGCAGGAGAGCAGTTTGAACAGAAAGAAATCACTTTAAATATCGCCCTAAACACAATGAACTTCTTCTGGCTCAAAACACATCACTAGATATTAGTATAAATTTCAAGATTTTAGTCAGCCATCATCTCTGCAGGTAAGAGAGATAGTTGCTTAAAAATAAGCAATCATTATTCCCTTCTCTCAGCCTTATGTTAAGTAATTTTTACCAAAAAAGATTTACTCCGTTTAGAGAACTGTAAAGAATAATCTCTTTTTGGTTATTTTTAAAGAAGGAACTTTTTAACCTTAGCACATCACGCACAACTTCCCTTCTTTCATCTCTAACCTAAACTTGTTCCCCTAGAAAAGGATCTGAAATGATTTGCGCTAAAATTTGGAATGGAAAGAGTAGTATTTCATGTTGTACAATTGTTTGCCTCATCTCTGTGATTAGAGACCTAAAAGAGAAAGGAAACAGTGAGGTTTAGGCATCGACAAGACAGGATTAAGCAAAGGAGTAGCTGTCCTGATGCACATCAGGTGGGCAAGTGTGTCACAGCCCCAGGCAGACGTGCCAAGGACAGAGGTGGACCCTCTCGTCATCGCTCTCCTCTGTTTCCATGCGGCGCATAAAAGCTATGAGATGCCTCTGGGGGGAAACATTGAGACCGAGTGATTCAGATACCCAGCTGCCTAAGCGCACGCATAGTCTCTGTCCAACATGTGCTTCATGGGAGAGAGTTGTGTTTCTAGGCAACGTCATCAACAACAATCCTCTTTTATGGTATTGTATGCATCTGACATGCCCCAAATGAGCTTTTCTTCACTTTCTAACTATTTCCTAACATCAGCCAGATCCTTTTTTATGCTTTATCCTGTGCTTGTCATGTCCTAGATATATGCTACAGCTTTTGGACTCTCTTTTGGCGACCTTTCATTTTGGCAGTGTTGTGAATTGGCAGAATATGGGAGTGCTCTTCACGGCAAATGTCTAATTTTACTGAATCATTTGCTTTTAATAAAATGCTAAAGAGGAACATGTGTCACGTGAGCGTGCTCCTCTGTCCTTTGCCTTCTAACATCTATTACGCCTCTTGGCAAATGACAGTCAAACTGCTTTGAAAGGGAAGGTCATCGGTGTGAAGAGTTGTGGGACAGTCTCATACTTTCCCTTACTGCAAGACCAACTGTATACATTCTGGGGAACAGTGTGAAACAAAAAGTATGGGATCCCTCCTTCAAAAATTAACAGTGTCAGAACAGCAAAGCATTAAATCAGGTCCAGAACGCTTCTGAGAGCTGCAGCCCCTGCTGTCTGCCCGTATGCACACCCCTGTGGATGTGACCTTGGGCTCGTGTTTTCCGGAGTATCCAGAAGGGTACTTAAAGGATGCTTTGAGGGCCCCAGGACCTCCATGGGAAATGAGGGTGTGATCAGTTCAGAGTGTAAAGCCCCCCATCCAGTCACCATCACATGCATGGAACCTCCACTAGAATTGCAGATACTTAAAATGGGATGCTGTCCCCAGCTTGTTTGTTTCCATCCTCTGGACACCTATAATATGTATTGTTGGCATATTTTGTATAATAGCTAATCCTTTACTGCCTGAACAGTATGTATGCAGTGTTTGTGTTTTATATTATACATTTTTGTTGTTTGCATATTGCTCTTTTTTTCCCAGTGTCTTCATTTATGATAGCTGTTACTGGTCACAGTGTCTTCCCTCTCTTAGTGTTGCCATAAATATTTGTTGATTTGATTTGTTATGTCATTGTCTTTGGCATGAATATGAAAATAAGAACTTACCCTACTAAACTAATTGACATGTTTACTCATAGAATTTAACTTGCTCTTTGCAGGTAATAAAATATCCACTCCAAATACCTTAAGCAAAAAGTGAAACTTAGCCAGTCAAACCATAGAAGGATGTTGGTAGAACTTGCCTATGGAAGGAGGGGAATGCAGAATTCCCCCTAGAGTCAGTGGGCTAGGGTTAGGTGAATGGTCTATAGTTCTCTCTGTCTTTTTTCTTTTTTGTGGTACTGAGGATCGAAACCAAGAGTGATCTACCACTGGTAGCTCTTCTACCATTCCCATCCCCCCAACCCCCAGTTCCTTTTCATAAATTTTGAGATAATGTCTCACTAAGTGGCCCAGGCTAGCCTTGAGCTTGCAATCTTCTTACTTCGGCCTCTTCAGTGGCTAGAATTACAGGCCTGTGCCACTGCACACAGTTCTGTGTGTCTTTTTTTAATGAAAAAAAAAATTCATAACAAAATAATAACAATAGTTAATACATTGTCTTCAAAGTGGTTACTCTGAGTGTAAGACATAGGCAAAAAAAAATTCTCTCTTACAGAGAAGAAACAAACAGATAATAGCACTAAACTTTATTTTTAACAAGCTAAAATAAGTTAGCAGTATAAATGAAACAAATTAGCATATGTATAAAAATATTTTTGAAACAACGGAATCGGTAATTTGGGGAATTATTTGAAGTTCTCTCTACTTCCTATTTATCTTTTGTTTTGTTCTTTATATTCTTGTATAAGAGGAACTATATGATAGTTAATCTTGTGTGTCCGATTTATCTCACTTAACACTATGTTCTCAAGTTGCATCCATTTACCTACAAATGCCTCAAGTTCATCTTTCTTTATGACAGAGTAGTACACCACTGTGTATAAATACCACAATTTCCTTATCCATTCATCTATTGATGGGACATATGCACTGTTTCCGAGATCTAGCAGTTATAAATTGTGCTGTTATAAACATGGATATGCATGTATCTCTGTAATGTGCTAATTTTAACTCTTTTGGGATGATACCTAGAAAGAGGATGTTTGGGTCAAATGGAATTTCTATTTTTAATTTTTTGAGAAATCTCCACACTGATTTCCACGGTGGTTATATGAGTTTACATCCCCACCAGTAATGTAGAAGAATTCCTTTTTCTCAACATCCTTGCCAGCATTTGTCATTATTAGATTTTTTGATGGTAGCCATTCTTTCTAGCATAAGTTGGTGTACCAATATAGTTTTAATTAGCATTTCTCTAATGGCCAGCATTGTTGAATACTTTTTCATGTACTTATTGGCCATTTGTACTTCCTCTTCTCAGAAATGTTCATTCATTGTCATTGCCTATTTTTTTGACTGGGTCTTTTAGGGAGTGTGTGTGCATATGTATGCTCTTTGTATATTCTAGATGTTATTCCTCTATCCAAGAAATAGCTCGCAAATGTTTCCCCATCCTGTAGGTTGTCTCTTCACTCTATTGGTTGTTTCCTTTGCTATGCAGAAGCTCTTTAATTTGATATGATCTCATTTGTTGATTCTTGGTATTATTTCTTGTGCCGTTGGGGCTCCATTCAAAAAGTCCTTGCCTATACCTAGGTCTTTAAGAGTTGTACCTATTTTATCTTCCAGTATATTGTTTCTGTTTTAACATTTAGATCTTTGATCCATTTTGATTTTGGTTTAATACATGGTGAGATATATGAACATTCACTTGCAGAAGACTGAGTCTGTGTTTCTTTTCACCTGTCCTCTCTATACCTCCCCCTGTTTTCTCCTTCTTCATTCTCTCACCCTTCTCCCTCTCCTCTCCATCTCTGTCTCCCTCTCTCTCTCCTTCACTTCCCCCTCCCTCCCTCCTTTCCTCTCCTGGTCTCTCTTTCTCTCCCCTTCCCCTCTTCCCTACTCTTCTCTGTGGCTTTGCTTATTTTTCAGTTACTCAGGCTATTCCTTTGACAGTGGACTCATGGCCGTCAGCCACAGCTGTGGCTTTTATTCTTAGAACCCAAGATCAGCTAACCCAGAAAGATCCCAGGGGTCCACTCTCAATGAGTTGTCACCATTTCTGGATCTGCCACAGTGGCCAGCAGGAGGTTAGAGTGCCACAGACAGCTCAGCAGTTCCCAGCCCAGCCCTGCAGCCAGGGCTGACCACAAATGAGAATTGCCTTCAGAGCAGTATGTTCAGAGTGAGGAAAGAGTGGTTTTCTCAGAAAAATAAGCAACAGTCTATTTCCCTAATTAATCATGCCTTTAAGAGTAAACTGAGTCATTATCCAAATGTCTCAGCCTGGTAGAAATAACCTGAAAGACGATGTTAGTGGTGTCCTTAAAATATTCCTTTCTGATGAAGTTTTCTGTACACTAATTTAGTATTTTTTATTGCATAATATCTTTAAAGTTTTAAATCCTGTGTAAAATTTCCTCATTAATGTCTGACCATAACGTGGTAGTAACTCTATTTTCTGACTTTGTCCTGATAACCAATATGATTCAGTTGATACAGTTCTTGAAATGGTGAATTTCTACACATTCATGTTGAGTTAATCTGTCCTTCTAGCATATTGTTGTGGTTTGGAAAATGTGAGAATTTTTAAGTTAGCCTTGCCAATTACTACCTCCAGAGTCATAGGTAGTCACTAATAGTTTAAGAGTCATGGCTTCCTAACCAGCAAAATGGAAATGATGATCCCTGACTTGCAGTGTTATTTTGTAGACCAGCTGAGATAATATATTAACATATATAGCACAGTATCTATGTGTTAAATGCCCAGTGGCTGTTTCTCTATCATTTAATACAAATGACATCTCAATCATGGCTCCCCACCAGGTGATGGAGCATACTGATATGTGTGTTAAGCATATGAAGACATAGTTAAGTATGAGCTATTACTGTGACTCTCTGGTACTACCATAGTCACTTTCTTTTTACTGGGACAAAATACCCACACCATCTACAACTTAAAGGAGAGGTTTATTTTGGTTTAGGGTTTTTAGAGAATTTAGTTCAGAGTCTGCCAGCTCCAAGACAGAAGGGCACGATGGAAGTCTGTGATGAAGGAAAGCTGGTCAGATCATGGCGGCCAGGAAGCAAAGAGAGCAAGAAGGACCCAGGGACAACAATATGCACTACCAGTCCCTGCGTCCAGTGATCCCCCTCCAGCCAAGCCCCATCTCCTGTCACAAGACAGCTATGGCGCTGCCATCATCCTGTCACCTTCCAAATCTATGAGACATTTGGGGGACATTTTAGATCTAAACCTTGACATTTACTTTTGTGATTAGGTAAGATGTCTTGATCAGTGTCCAAGCGTGAACTTTTATTTGAAAATGTTAACGCAGTCTCTCCTTCCATATCCACATTGTCTCATTAGTTTCGTTACGAGTCAGAAAAAGTGTTTTCTTCCTCTGCTCAGAACTAGGCATATGCAGCTGTTAATGAGAAACCCTCCTTTTTAAAAAGATCCAGACATGTCATCACAGAACAATATGAAACACATGAAAAAAATTTTTACCAAATTTTTTCAGTTTGAATATATTCACTTAAAGCTGAGGAATATAGTAACATTTACTTTGCACGTACCATCTCCCTAAAGGTCTTGCAGAGCGTAGTTGTAATATGTAAGGAAACAGTCAATCTTTATCTCTTATTTTCCTGAAAACATCAGCATTAGTGTCATATGGCTATTAATGAAGTCCTGTAGAACTAGGACAACAAGAGCTGTGTTAATTAGAAGAAAGGGTATACCAGATGGTTGAGAATTTGTGCTCTTTTAACCTTGATTAAAGGGCTGTGGGCTTGGTCCTGGGAGAAGAAGTTAAGATTCCTAGAACAACCTCACTTCCCACTCTTGCTTTATCATAAGTTACACTCAATTTGCAGACAGTGTCTTCTGCTAAATAACTATGTGAAGTTATTGGTAACTCTTCAGTCATTCCATATTGAACTTTACTAGGCACTGAGATGTTTGTGTCCATTTGAAGAAGGCTCCCTCTTCCTTGATGCAACAGTCTAGCACTGGTGTGGTGTAATGCGTAGTGGAAGAAACAGAGAGGGAATTAATTCTACCCAGAGGAGTTTTGACGGGTGCTTAGAGCCAGCATAGGATTTTCACAGGCAGTTCAGAGAGGTGAAGGTTATTTTAGGCAAGAAATTCTGGCTCCAGCAACTAGTCTGCAAACCCCATAATGCCTAGTGTAGCCTATCATAATTTCATTTTTAATCATCTTGACATTTTAATTTAATAAATCAACTGTGACATTAGTAAGGGTTATGTTTAAAGTGTTGTCTAACTTAATTTACTGGTTTATTTTACTTTGAGACAGGTAGTCTTTGATGAACCCCGAGAAAGGATAGCTACTTCTCTAATTGCACAAGCATGTAGCAATCAAGACTGCTTTCAGCTCTACTGAAATCTGTAATTAGAGGAAAATGATTTGAGTGTTTGTCCTTAGAAGGTTATGTGTTACATCGGAGAATGCCTTTTGCCATGTTGACATTTCCACTTCCACAATTTGTGTTCAAGTGAGTTGTATGATCAGATTTATGTATTATGTTAGCAGGGTTAAGTTTAAAAAGAAAGAGACCGCTTTTCAAGCACTTGAGAATAAATCTAAAAGAGTAGAGATAAGAAAATATTTATTCTTATGTAATAATGCATTTCGTGGACACTTAAGTCCCTCTTGGACTGTTCTTTAAGGCAGCGTCACTGCAGCAATAAATGACTTTGGCCTGCCATATCCCCTTTTCTTTCAGACACAAGTTTCTAGAGAAATGACCCATAAGGACATTGTCTTCCCAGTGCCAACTTTCTAGAACTAAGTTTTGGCAAGACAGCTGGCAAAGTAGACAGTCAAAATAGTGGCAAATGGGGGCTCAGAATGTGTAGGGAATCTGATCTGCATTTATGAATAATATGCTTTAAGGGATAATAGACAATTCATTCAATGATTATTTATACTCTCCTGTGTGCCAGGCCGTGTGCTTGGCTCTGTAGGTCTTACCTCTAACTAGAGCAGCCCACGATAAAAAATACTAAGCACATACTCTAATTACAACTTGAGATAAACAGGGAAACATTTTGCAGAATCAGAAGTGGAAGAGGTTCTTTTAGAAAGATGGTCAGAGGAGGCCTTTCCAAGGAGGCACATTTCTGTGAACGCCTGAGAAGTTCAAGGGCTCAGCCACTGCAAGGGTAGTGTGGGTATGTGAGCGCCGCAGGCGGGGGAAGGATGTCTGAGCCAAGAGGGCAGAAGGAATCATGTGCCGTCGAGAAAGAGTGAGGTAGCAGGCTGGGTCCTGATCATTCAGACCCTTACAGTCACAGTTGGAGGTTGACTTTCATTATGCATCTAATAGAAAAATTATCAAACAGGATTTTTGTTTTTAGAAAGGCAATAATCAGGTGGGGTTCATGTGATATGAAGAGTATTGGTGGCTGCCACATGGTAGTAAATGGGAGAATGCTAATGAATATGTTAGGAAGTTGTTAAAGTCACCCAGCTGAAAGATGTGGTAGCTTAGACTGGCATGAAGGCAACAGAATTTGTAGAAAGTGGGTGGATTTGGTATGTATTTTAGAGGAATCCCGTATTAACTTGGTGTTTTTAGGTTCCTGGCTGGAGCAGGTTTGGGTATCAAAAAATTCCATGTGGCGGCTCAGATACCATCAAGCTAATATTAACCCCTAGAGTCAGGGTTAGGAGTTAGGGTATTAGAGATCAAATAAGCAAGTTCCTCTCCTCTTCACATTCCCCAGAGTTCCATGACATTTCTCCACACTAACTGTGACCCCTTACTGGAGCAGTTCTACAACAGTGAATCCATCTTCCTGCTCTCTTCACAATTTCACTCTTCACCACCATTCCTGTTCCCAATATTGGGAGTAAGGCTTTTGGAAAATGGAAGATATTTCTTCTTAAAAATTTGGAGCAAATAAGGGGTAATGGGAGACTAGTCTTGGGAGATAAGGAGGGAAGAGCTTGTGTTCATCATGTTCTAGGTATTGGTCTCTTAAAAAATAACATCACGTAGTTTATATGAGCTGAAAACAAGTTTCCATACGAGGTAGATGTTATTTTAAAGAAGTAATTTTAAGTTTCTTTAGGATAATGACAAGTAATTTCGTGGTTATAGTCTGTTAGAAAGTGACAAATAGAGATCTATTGGATTTGTGTACTGTCAAATTAACAAATTCTTAGGTTTATATGAACAGGTCTGAAGCTAATGATAGGTCTTAGGCCGGGACATGTTGGTAGTTATTTTATATGACAAACAGCAGTTATCCCTTTTGGTTTTGCCTGCTGAACTCTGTTAGCACTTGAGGACATAGGAGTAGGAAAGGACTTTCTAAACAGAATCTTGTTTGCACAGCAAATAGCACCAAGAATCAACAAATGGGATTATATTAGACTAAAGAGCTTCAGTACAGCAAAAGAGTCAATTAGTGAAGTGAAGAGAAAACCTACAGAATGGAAAAAAATCTTTGCCAGCTACTCCTCAGAGGACTAATATTTAGAATATACAAAGAACTCAAAAAAAAAATTAAACTACCTAAAATTAATGAACAGCTCAAGAAATGGGCTAGAGAAATGAACAGACACTTCATAGTGGAAGAAACACAAATGGCCAACAAATATATGAAAAGTGTTCAACATCTTTGGCCATTAGAGAAATCTAAATTAAAACAATTCTAAGATTCCACTTTACCCCAGAAAGAATGGCAATCATTAGGAAGTCAAACAATAACAAATGCTGATGTGGCTGTGCTGAAAAGAGAACCTTCCTACACTGTTGGTGGGAATGCAAACTAGTACAACCATTATGGAAATCAGTATGGAGATTTTTTCAAAAGCCTGAAAGTAGAAATCTCCTATGACCCAGCCATTCACCTATTAGGTATCTTCCCCAAAGAGCTAATGATGTCATACTACAGCGATACCTGCATACCAATGTTTATAGCAGCATAATTTGTAATAGCTAAATTCTGGAAGAAGCCTATATACCTATCAATAGACAACTGGATAAACAAAATGTGGTATCTATGTATAATGGAATACTATTCAACTATAAAGAATGACAAATTATAGCCATTTAGAGGAAAATGGATGGACCTGGAAAATATAATGCTGAGTGAAATAAACCAGATTCGCAAGCTTGAATACCATATGTTGTGCCTCATTTGAGAGAGTCAAAATACAAACAAAAGAAAAGGGTAAATAATGAATACAAAAAGACAAGGGGCGGGCTGGGGATTTAGCTCAGTGATTAGAGTGCTTGCCTTGCAAGCGCAAGGGCCTGAGTTCGATCCCCAGCACCACAAAAAAAAAAAAAAAAAAGAAAAGAAAAAAAAAAAAGACAAGGGGCTAGATCCCACCCATTAGGCAAAGGGTCCAAGGGAACAAGAAGAGGGCAAAGAAGGAGGGGAACGAGAATGCAGAGGAATAAAGATATCCTAAAAACAAGAACCTAATAACTCAAATTTAAAACAGTAACACGCACACTAGGTACTCCAGTCAGCTTTAGGTAGTTGTGACTTAATGCTGCATTTATGTGGTTGTTTACATTGCTCATTGTTACAAGCAAAAAGCACAGTGTATTATGGTCTGTGAGTTTGTGTGATTTTGGATAAATTTTAATAAAAAAGAAAAAAATTCAAAACAACTATGATAAAGCATTAAATTCCATTTTAAAAGGAGTTCTTTGTGAAAACATGTGCTGAGTATGTCAAGGGTGGTTGTGGGGGGAAGATGCCAAGAACGGACATCAGGATTGAGCATTGTCAGAAATTTTGGTATAGGACAGTATATATTTCAGCATATTTCAGTATAAGACATACAAAGAAAATAAAATGTATTTGTATATCTTAGTGAGTGAAAAAAATTCTAAGGAAGTGAGTAGGATTTCTGTTGTTCATCGCAGGTATTTGCTAGAGTAACAGAAAGCTGACTGACATACCTGAATGCCTGTCTGCATCTTGTGTCATTTCCCCTGCCCTTCCCAGGACTCCCAGTTCCTGTATGGACCCAATTCCATTAGCTCTTTCACTCTGGTATTTCTTGGGGCTTTTGCTTCTGTTTGTCATGCACGGTCATGATTAGAAACTACGAGTCTGGGCTGCTGTTAAGTTGTGAGAAGAATTTTGACCTCATAGAAAGGAGATGTCTCTTAAGGCAGACAATACTAGAGAAAGGCCATTTATATTGTGCTTATTAGCTAGTGTGGACACTCCATGAAGATTAACCATACTGGTGCTGAAGAACTGACGCTAGAATTACAGTATGGCCTGAGATATTGACATTTCCAGCCAATTCAATTTTCCGTTAGTTAAACTACAATCATGACACATTGGTATCCCTAGTTTGGATTCTTTGGTTTATGTGGAAAACTGTTGCAGAGTTTTTTCCTCCTTAAATCATCACCATCAGCATCATCACTAGATAAATTATTATTTAAATATATATAACTCAGTTCATGAACTCAATTCTCTCCATGATTCTGGGAGAGAAAGAGATTATTGCTATAATAAAGCCAATTAACATATCCATCACCTCGATTGCCTTTTGCTTTTGTGGTGATAATATTTTTGTGGTGTTAATATTTTTGTGGTCTAACTCTCAGCAAATTTCAAGTATATAATAAGCGTTATTAATTATAGTCACCATGCTGTACATTGCCTCCAGACTTATTCATTGCATAACCAAAAGTGTGTATTTTTAATCACTATCTCCCCATTTCTTTTATACATGTTACAAATTTACTGCAAAATCAAATTCTAAATGTTTTATGAAATAGAATTTTGCAATTTTAAGAGTAATAATGTTGCAGAGTCAAATCAATGAAAACAGAATTATACCTAATATAATTCCTAAAATAATGTAAAACTTTTCTTAAATTTAGGCTTTCTAATTACAACTATAATTTAGTATATAGATATGCCGGAGGTTTTTCTGCTCAATATGTTTTAATACTTTTAATTGAATCCCATGCACACTTCCTATGTTGCATCCTATTTAGATTCATGCTGCTTTTGTTTCCTAGGATCTATAATAAAACACTTGGGATCCCTAATACTTTGATTGTCTTTCTATCTAAGTTTGAAAAGTTTATTTAATCGACTTCATCTGTCATTTTATCTGCTGGCAGTGTTAAATATTCTCTGAAGAATCCATCAGCATTGTCTCCATCCTCTCTCTCTTGGCCTTGGCCATGTTCCACTTCCAATTGATTATAGAGGCCGCTCCCTTCCTGTAGGACTAACAGTTAAGCTGGCACCCGGGCGTCATGCGCTGTATCTCGATGAAGGAAGGGGCTTCTGGCCAACATGTCTCCACGTCTCATTGATCGCTCTCTCTCTAGAAAGACTGGTATGTCTCCTTACTGAGTCGTTCCTGGAATGATTTAAAACTTGATGCTGAGCTATATAAAGTCCTGTTTCAATAGCTCTCTCTTACACAGCGAGGCTCATCCTGAGCGCTGCCACTTCTGCCTTCATACAAAGGGCAAGCAGACCTCTCCTACCCCGAGCTGCCTCTGCCATTGCATTGTGCAAACTTAGCTAATGGTTATACCTGGCAGAAGGAACGTTAAGGGTAAGAGCCTAGTAGAGGCATCCTTGTACTCATGCACCATCAGGAAGTACATCTGCCTTACTCTTGGAGATGGGCAGGTTTGAGCTCTGGCTTTTTACGAAGAAATATTAATTTTGACTAAGCAGTCTCAATGAGCACAGAATTCTGGCTGTGCTGTTCTGACACTGAGGCTGTTTTTGCTGTGACCAGAATAGACCTAGTATCTTGAGATCGCACCTTTCTCTTCCTGGGCATCACAGTGTTTTCCTGCCCCTAGAGTGGCTCTGAGGTGAGCGAGGGCATCTCCCCCTGGACCAGAGTGTGTCTGGAGGAAAAGCCAGCAGTCTGCCTTAAAGAGTGCTGCCTGATCACCCTCTGAGAGGGTCCTGATTCCCTGAGCGCCAGTAACCCAACAATGACCTTTTCTTCTCAACATGAGGAGTCATGGGAAATAGAACAAGTGAGCCATAGAAGGAGGTGCAATTGACTTGGTATTCCAGGGTAAGCCTGATACAGGATTAGGTATAGCGGCACTCGGTAATGAGACATGATTGAAATGCAGCATTTTCTACAAATAAACTATTTTCAGTTACATTAATGACCCAGTGTTTTGCTCTGTATATTTAAGTGCTACTCATATTTCTGATTTATATGAGCATCTAAGGTGGGCTGCATTCTTATCACTTTGAAAGAGGATATAAATTCAAAATTAAATTACGTAGACATTTACTTTTACGTCATTGAAAATTCATGATAAATAAGCATTCATTCCAACATTAAACTGGCCAGAAATAGAAATTTATAAGTGAGAGTCACCATTACCCTAAGATTTAATTTGTCAAAACAAAATGTGTTGAAGATGAGCCTTGAAAAATGGCTGAATGAGAAAAAAAGGAACGTACAAGTACTAAATCTTTTAATCTTTAAAATAACCTACTTATCCTATGTATCTAGACAACACATATTTTGCAAAAGTAAAGCTTTTCAGAGAAAAATACATTCACAGTAGAACTTAATTGTATTCAGTGGAATTATTTTTAAAAATTAACTTCTAGAGTTCAAATTCTAATGGCCTACGGGTGAACATTTTTGGAAAGTTTGATAAAATTCCATTTGGCCACTTTAAAGTTTTCCGAGTGTGTGGGGGAGGTAAATAAGTTGAAGGGTAGTTAAGGAAAAAGTGTATTTCATCAGTTAGGAGAATTTCTGATGCGCAGAGATAACTCAAAAGCTTTCATTTTAAAAGTCAGACTAGATGTGGGTGATATTAATGCATTCTTAAGTTCATGTGCTGTTTTTAAGACAAAAACACTCAATTCTGTATTGAGTTTATACACGGATTCATTTCCTGAAACTTCAGATTCATTTTCTCAACGTTTTCACTTTACTGAGGCTGGAAATGACAGGAAGTAAAAGGCCGGGCTTGTAACCAAAATGACCTGGCCTTGGCGTATCTCTGGCAGTACACGTATAGTCCTTGCCGTGTTAATCTACCTCTCTGACCTCAGTTTACTCATCTGTAAAACGAAGGTCCTGACAGTACCCAGTTCCTGGAGTGAATTAGTGAGCCACCGAATATAAAACCTTGAGCACCGTCTGGTCTATAGAAACTTCTGAGCTAACAGCGGCTGTCTTTATTATTATGTTAATGTTATTCAACAGGCAATAAACTTACTATGAAATTTAAAGATAAAATTCACAGAAGCCAAGCACTACACAATTCTATTGCGTCGACCATTCTTTCTTAAATTTATATTGCCAAAGCTGAGTAAAGGGTATTGTCAATTATAAACTCTTGACTTTGGGAAATTATTTAATCTTAGTCACCTTTAGTTTTCTAATTTGTACAACTAAATAATGATCTCTAAAGTAGCAGTGATTTCTTTGGTATTGGAGCTGTTAATGCTATTAAGCACAAGATTTCTAATATAGTGACTAGCTCATCTCAAGTACTCATTGTTATGAGTAGTATCATTGATTTTTAAGTAATTAAATATTATTTTAAATATTATATGTGAACCTAGTGATGTTCTCTTCAAGTGTGAAACTGTGAGGAAGAGTTTGGAAAAAGAGAAGGATGAGAGTGGGTATAAATTAAAGGGTAGAGATAGAAAGGGCATTAGTGCTGAAAAATGGAAGGTGTAGAACACGCGAAAGCTAGGAAATCACTTGAATAGCTTCTTTGCCAGGGACACTATAACTGTTTAAATTAGCCATGCTTTCTACAACTTAATATTTAGAACTAAACCAAAGATATTCTTACCACAGAGTTCTCTACAGTCTTCAGTGTGACTCCGTAGCAGTCATGTAGGATTGGGGTTTTTTTTCACCAACTGAACTGCTGATCCTCTTGTTAAGATACAATTTTTAATCTCTTACAGTATGGATCTCTATTTACAACACAATTGTATTGCAAGTCTTTAAAAGACAGACAAGGATCACGCCTCTTTGATCTCTTTACACATCTTGATCTTGGTTAAGCATTAAGCAAAACTACCAGCATAGCGTAAGAGCACAGAAGTTGGAGCTGGGTTTATATAAAATAGAAATTCATCCAGGAACTAAAGCCTAACTAATACCAATGGCAAATCAGAAAGAACCATGGCGAATCTATTTTTGTAAAAAAATATCGTGGACAGATGGATGGATGGGGAACTAAAGGAAATTACACAACCATCTTAGTTACTGTTTTCTTGTTGGTGAGACAAAAATACCAGACATCCAAAGTTGAGGGAGAAAAGGTTAATTTAGCTCATGGTTTGTAGAGGTTTCAGTCCACAGTCAGCTGGATCCAAGGCAGGGTGGCAGGCAGACGGGCAGAAGGCAGCACGGCAGGCAAGGGGTAGACAAGCCTCTTTCTGTCCTTTATATCTTATCCAGGCTCTCTGCTGTTATGGTGGGTAGCACTCTCATCCTTAATCCTAGCACCCTTAATCCTGGCATCACATCCTTGAGCCCAGCAAAACTATGCCAAACTAGTCAATGGACTAATTTAGTAGTCACACACTAGATCCAATCACCTCTGAAAACACCCCACCTGTGACCACATGAGGCTTTAGGGGGACATCTAGACACAAACCATAACAACATACATTCGGGAAAGAATACAAACCCAAGCCAGTGAAAATGATGTTATTAAGAGGACTTTGCTTCATGTATTAGTAGTAAAGAAAATAAAATTACTCGTGGCATACTTTGATAAGATTACAGTGCACTAGGATACCCCAGACATTGAGATGAGAACCAAGCACCATGCTCAAATTTTAAGAAAGGCAGGAACGTGACCACCGGAAATCTGATGGAGGAGGAATTTCCTCCTGCTATGGAGGAAAGCTGCTCACGTCTTGGAGGCCAGGAAGCAGAGAGCAAAGAGAGGCACTGGAGAGGGAGAGATACCCTTCCAGGTCCCGCCCCCAGTGACCCGCCTCTCCCGACCAGGCCCACTTCCCAATAGCACACTCTCACTGAAACCATCAGTGGAAGACAGCACCCCTGTGATCCAGCCACCTCCAAGAACCTCACACCTGAGTGCAGGAGAGTTTTGGGGAACATTCCAGATCTAAACCACAAGTAATAATCTTTTGTCTATGATCTGGAGACCCAAAAACCTGTGAAACCAATGTTTACTCATAGATGTCTAGAAAACTTATCTGTCAGCAAAACCTTAGTTTACATGAAGCTATTCATCGTTTTTATTCATCTCACTTAGTGTGATCTCACTGTATGCTTAATATAGAAATACTGATATGTGTTTGGTTAGTCTGTGCTATGCCCGATCCTTTTGTTTAGTGTTAAATACCATATTCTTGCCTAAAATTGGAAAAGTTCTGAATTCTGTAGCCCATCTGGCCTCAAGAGAATGGGTAGAGGGTTACAGAATGAGTGGCCATCTGGTTAACTGAACTAGGTCCTCACTGGCCCTAATTCTGCTCTTTCTAGAGCCACAGAGATGAATCCAGTCCCTTCTCTACTTAATGAATCTTCTTGTATTTTGAGTTAACTAGGTAGATGCTACCTGGTTTTCTATTGCCTTGATATAATATCTTTAGTTCTATTAATTGTTGTGGGGTCTCTTTAGTATCCTATTTGGCCTGGGCTTTGTGAGCAGATATTTCACCCGTTCTCTTTCTGGAAGCCATGCTTTCTTTATACAATAGATTACACTTCTTGACTTCTCACTGCTGCCCAGGCCTAACCCTTCACCCTTCTTGCTCTGGGAGAAATTCTCCGAGCTGTACCATTTCAAAATCAGTGTTGCCCAACCCGAGGCACATTCCCCATGGAGTGACTATCCTGAGGCAAATCTTGGGAAACATGAGGGGAACAAGAAGTCAGGTTTTCATTTTCCTGTATTTATTCCCCAGAATGCTGCCTTCCATTTTCTCAGAACCCTGGACACCACTTCTGCATTCTTCCCTCTGACCTTAGGACTTATCCACATACTTTACTGGGGTCCATCAACTGTAACTGGAGTCGTTGAACAAAACCGAATCTCTGGCCTGATGGAGTTTGCATGATAGAAGGACAAGTCATCAGTAAATATATACTTGGGTCCTGACAAGAAAAACAGCTTAGTCCCGAGGGAAGACAGGTATAGGAGATGAATGGTTTCGCATAATCCAGCTAGGCCTTGTCTCTCTGAGAAGTGCATAAGCAGAGCTTGAAAGTGCTGTGGGAAACTGGTTGAAATATGGAGGAAGAACATTCCAGACAGAGGGAGCAGCAAGTGCAAAGGCCGAAGGAGTATGTTTGACAAGGAGCCAAACTGAGTGGACAGAGTGAGCAAGAGGAAAGGAACAGAAGGATGGGTTCAGGGAGAGGCCAGAAGTTGTAGTTTGGTGGACCACGTGAAGACAGTGCTTCGATAAGGAGGGCATATGGGGAGAGCCCAGTACCGCGCTGCTAGTGCTAACATGAGGATGCTGAGGGCTGAGAACTGACCTTTGCACTATGTTTTGGAGGAACTGGTGACACCCACAAGTGTAGTCTCAGTTCAGGGTGGTTAGGACCAAATGCCTGATGAAATGGGGGCAGAGGAAGCAGAGACAGTGGCTACAGGCAGCTCTTTTGAGGAGATTTGTACACGTAAAGGATCGCAGCAGAAGGAGCATTTAGCTAGAGGCGGAGGTGGATTAAGGTTTCTTTTGTGAGGTTTTTGTTTTTTGATGGTAGGATAAAAGGCATATTTGTACTTAGATAGGAATAATCCAGTAGAGGAAAATTTGCGACCTTTGTTCTCCCTTAAAATGTGTGTCGTCTTGATCTATTCCTGTCTTGTATCTCCCACATCTTATTCCTTAATTAAGCCACTCTTCCTCTTGCATAATTCTAAACTATTATGATATAAATAGCTTTGTTGTACTCTTTTATGAGTTCCATGAAGAGGAAATTGGATAAACTCTCTATAACCTAATTTCTTTGTCTTATAGCCCTTGAGTTCCCCCAACGTCCCCCCACCAAGTCTTTCCAGAGAGTAAGATCCAAATGATCCAAATGCATCCCTCTTGCTAGAGAAGTGTCAAAATGAAAACCACAGTGTAAGTTCCAGCTGAGTTTAACTTCATATCACACTAGCTGTACTCAAAACTTTTCTAAGCACCTTGCAAAAAAAGAAAAAAATCACTGAGATTATGAAAATATCTTAAGGCAGGTAGAAAAGTAAAAGGATGTTTGCATGAAAAATGTCAAATGTAGTAAACAGCAGTATTCTTCTATAATAAAAGATGAACTTTGATGGCAGTTATGATTTTGTTGTGGTTTTGGCACCATGTATGGCAGGAATTTGTTTTATTTACTATGATAAGTTTGTGGTTCTAGTGATTATTGTTTTATCATTTTGAGGAAATCTAAAACATCCTGAGTATGTATAGAAAGGACATGGTCATTCTTAACAGGACTTAGAGAGAGCTACATCAACTGAGCTATTTTTGTAAATTCCATGGAAATCCGAGACTGACATGGAATTAAAAGACCTACAAGAAAAACCCACTTATGTTTCTAAATCAGAGATTTAAAAATCTTAGTGATGTACAATGTGATCATTTTAAATTTTGTTTTCCTTGCCTGTAAAAACTTGTTAACAACAATATCTGCCTTATAAAGTCACCAGGTATTGCCTTTAAATATAGCTGTTTACTGTAAATTCACTAAGTATCCTCTCTCTTTGTCTAGTCCACTAACATCCCACGAGAGATTCTTTAAATCTATGAAATGAAGATAACATTACACGTTAGTCATGTATGTTTTCTGCTAGCCCAGGAGTTGCTGAGGCTAGTTTGACATAATTTCCTGTTGAATTCTTATAGTCTTCTTATATTTATATACTAGCTACAGAATCAGTTCCTTTTAAGGTGGAAGAGAGTATATGATACTCTAAAGTATTTCATGAATTTAAATTGTATGTGCTTTCATTCAAACTAGATTGTTGTTTGCAGGTGAAATTGTAGCAGCAAATCATAAATTCAAAAGTCAAGTCAAATAAAATCCTGGCTGGTTTAAACAAACTGTGACTGAGACATCCAACTGCTTTGCTGGGGAGATGAAAAAACAAGATATTTGCATCAAATCCCTAGTTGTTTGCCAAAATTTGTCCCTGTGATTTTTCTTAGCGCAATCATAACTTGCCTGTACATCATCAGTCATTCACTGAGGTGATTATGTTTCAAATGTCTAGTGAACACTTAGCTGTGTGAGCCTTAACATTAAACTCTGGGAATATGAACAGGACTATACATGATCAGTCAATTTAAGGAACTTCCATTCAGAAGGTGAAAAAGATAGATAAATAGCTATAGGTGTTCCTTAAAATAAGAATCTGAACAACATTATGTGAAAGTGTAGCATATTGCTTTTATAACCCTGCCTAGAGACACTTGCTATAGGAAACTAACTTTGCTCTTGAGTGACCTGTGGAAGAGCACAGGAGGAGACAGAGAGACCGGGCCATTTTGGAGGAGCAGGCTGAGTAAAGATGTCTCTCAGGGTAAAGGTGAATCTGTATTGATGAAATCCAGGGAACAGTGCGGACGATGAAGGAAAATTTGGTGATCTGTAGCCAGACTATGAGGTGCCTTGAATACTTCACTAAAGAACTTAATTTTTTTTTTTGGAAAGTGAGTAAGTGGCTCAGGTGATTCCTGTAGTTGTGAAGGACGAGTTAGACCAGCATGGAAGCCAGCCTGCAACATACAGCAACAGCTCGGGTGATAGAAGGAAACTTGAGAAACTATTAGGGACAGTGGAATTACAGAGGTTGGGACAGATTTTAAAACCATTGCTGAGGAATAATTAATAACAACTTACTAATCATTTGTGCACAAATGGAGCAGTTGCTGAAAATGGAGAGTAAAGACTGAAGTTTATCTAGGAACTGATGAATAACTATGAAAAATCACACTCTTAACCAGGGCCCAGGTACGTAAAAGGGAGGATGTCCATGGGGACCTTGAGCTTGGCTTAAGGTTGAAGCTAGAGGCATGGATCTAAAAACCATGGCATAGGAAAAATAGTGGAATTACAAAATGGATATTAGAGTTCTGGGGTAAAATAATGTATGAGGGGCAGCTCAACGAACAAGAAGCCGCAAAGAAGATTAAGGACCCACATCCAGAAATACAGTTAGAAAACTCCAAAGTTCCGTGAAGACCAAAGCATGAGAGAGTTAAAGGAATTAGAATCACAGGAACTACTGCAGAATAATTAGCATGGTAGAGGAGAATAAAAACTAGAAAGTAGCTCATGGATTAGCTAGTTAGGAAAACTATTGGTAGCTGTGGGGATAAACCAGAGGCGGAGATGAATGAAGATGCTGATGGGGGTGTGGGGGGGGGGGGACACAGGAGCATTGGTCTGTTTTTATGCCTGACTAGCCATTTTAAAGTTACAGGGGAAAGGTATCATGTCTGAGGTGGCTCATCCATGAATTACAATGTTCTGGGTCTTAATACAATCTTAGTCATTAAAGAGATTCAAGCTATAGGAAATCAATTAGATTGGTTCAGTGTGTTTTCCTATGAATAAGTGATTCTTTCTTTTCACCCTTACACACCCCACGAAATAGTTTCAGAAGCACTGATACATAGCATCTTTGCTTATTGGCTCTGTATTTATTAGAGGACTCCATCTTCAGTTTTTGGTACATAAGTAGAGATCATGCATATTTAGCTGTCATGGAATCTTAGCATTTGGACCATACATGTTCTTCAGACTTTAGCTCCTGTTGTTGGTAGAGGGGCCGACTTGTCTGAGGGTCTCTGGGAAGTGAGTGAAGAAGATGTGTGTGAGGCCTGCGTGTTGGCTCAAGCCCCTGTGAGCTGGGTTTGAGCTCTCTGGGACACACAGTCCCAAATCCTCCTGCACTTGCTGTCATTACTCAGTCACATTTCTACCAACCTGACACTTATTTCAAGCAGTGTGAAAGTTTCAGATTGTTTTTTTCCCATCAGAAGCTACACTGTGCTCATTTGAATTCTCATCTGTCACCATTAGAGGGACGGATACAGTGTTTTCTCCAAAAAAGTGAAAACTCTCAGCAGCGACATTCAGAAATATGTGCCTGAGGAAACTTAAATTTATTTTATGTGTAGTAATCATAAATGACATTTCAGTTGATTTTGTTTTCATAGTATTTCAGGGTTTTTGTGGCATACATGTGCATGCGTGTGTGTGTGTGTGTGTGTGTGTATGTGCACGCATGCATGTACGTGTGTGCTTTAAGTGACTATGATTATAAAGAAAAGAAGATAGCCAGGAACAAACTTCCCCAAATCATCTTTAGCTCCTCAAAGCATCAAATACCTAATATTTGTACAGAGCAAGACGCACAGCCACAAGCCGGCACCCCCAACTACTGCTCGTCTGGTCTGTGCCTCTTCCTCTCCCCTCTCTTCTGGGTAAGAAAAATTTAAACTTGTAGGCAGATGTGATGGTGTTATGTTTCAGCGAAGTGCACTGTGAATGGTGATAGTGCCAACTCTGTCTGCTTTTAGCTTGCTGGTGAACCTCTGTTTCCACTCTGTGAAGAACCTGAGACCTGTAGCGTCTGCTCCCTGTGCCCCACACGTCTCCTGGGCCCACACACTCCAGGGACAGAATCGGTGACTCCCAGAGATCACAGTCTGCCACACGTGCAGTATTGTTGAGACCACATTATTAATGTCTAGGAGCAGGAAAGTGGCTCCCTTTCTCATTGGACTGAATGATGAGAGTGTATCTGTTTCCTTGATAAGACTGCGGCCAACTTGGTGCTTGCTCTGGAAGGTAGAAGATGGTTCTGCCTGCAGGCTGCAGGGACATCTGGTTTCTCTTCTCCGTGTCTCCGCCACAGCATATCTCCCTTACTCATCTCACAAACTGTTTTTAAACTTAATCATGCTGAACTTCTTGTATATGTTTGCCTGACAATAAGTGGGTCTGGGGCTACAGAGAGAGCATGCCAAGGAAGATGCATCTGTATTAGGGGAGAAATGAGAAATCTTTCTGTTTGGATAAAAACCCTTATTGTAAATTAATCTAGTTAGAATAAGGATGCAATGTGAAAAGAAAAAGAAATGGAAATATAAAACTAGTTTTAAAAAATTCTATATTAAGAACTTTTTTTAATTCTCTTACCTACACCTGTCTTATTATCTTGGAAACTTTAAAACTATTCTGATTCTCCAGAACTCAGATTTTCTTGGCTTAATAACTTCAAAGCTCAGCATTCTAGAACCAAATGACACTGTTACCACTTGGGCTATTTATATACAAAGAATCAAATGCCATATATGTATGTATTTCTTCTGGCTTCTCTTTAGGTGACACATACAACTTTATTTTTATAAGGTAATTTTATATAAGGATTTTTTCCATTTACTCTTTAGTAATTAAAGATGTTTTGTTTGTTTTGGTTTTGCTTGGGACCAAGAAAACAGTTTCAACTAGGAGATAACCTCAGAGTCATAATCCTCACTAAACTCTCTGCTACTTCCGTTGGCGGCTCTCTGTAGCACTGTAGCCTCCATCAATATCAATTAATGGTATCACATTTCAGGGTTTTATATTCATTCCAGAATTCCTTTCTGTCTTCATGAACAAAATCCTGATTCCCAGGTTGGGTGGTGCAACATAGCTAGGTACACACTATTTTAGAAAGTGATATTCCTGAAAACACAACTGTGATGTCCCCACATATGCCAGCCTCCTGTACCCCATACCCAGTCTCCCAGGTACAGCTGTGTACCCCAAAGTATGTGGGGGTTGGGGAGAAGCCCTGTGACAGCTAAAATTCCCACCTTCAAGTTCAAGAACTCTATTCATTTATCAAGAACTAAACTCAATCTTATTGTTCTAATTTGAGGCACCATTTAAAAAACTTAATTATCCGGTTTTCTCCTATGGAGAAGATGGAAATTATTACAAGGAGATTCTACTTAAAGGCAAGCAGGCTGGCACTAATGAGAATGATCACAACCTGGCATCCTAGGAAGAAAAAGAAAATGTAAAAAGCAGAGCTAGTGAAGTACAAAGTGCTTGGCCATTGCATGGGCACCTTGATTATCTTAGGCCAATGATTTGTGGTTTGTCCAATGTGACACGAGCCACCAGGTAAAAATTCAGTCTACTTATGGAAAACGAACAATTTAATTCATTTTGAAAAGACTTTATTCTAAATTGAATATATAAAACTTGGTTCTCGAAGGGGACACATTTTCTTTTCTTTTTTTTTTTAGAGTAGGAAATTTATTGAGAGAGAAAGCCCCTGAGAAACAGGAGGGGACCCGAGTGGGTTCCCCTCGAAGGGGGCACATTTTCATTGTCTGGAAATCACCCATACATTTGCCAGAGTGAAAATTTACTTTTGAACAAAAATTGCTTTCCTGCTATTTGTCACTTACTCTTTGTCTAATATGATTCCATATGTCTTTTGTTTATTTTCTTACAATTAAACTTTCTCTTAAAAGAAACAGAATGTCTCATTTTCTTCAATTACTCCTAGTCCTCCTTTTAAGTTCTAAACCAAGATAAGTTTAAGGGATAATTTCATATAATTGAAATTTATTCAGCATAGTTTTCTTTGTGTAGTTTTATAGACAAACATATTACAGAAAAATATTAACATAAAATTTTATGGCCATTATCTACCATTTAATATCTCTCTCTTCCTACATTTCCTGTTTTCTGGTCTCTGGTTCTGTGGTGGTGGCTTTTTCTCAGATCACTAAAAGTGATGAATGAGGAGTTTCATTTCATTATCATATGAGTTGATCTTACTCATATTTTCCTTCCCCTATCTAGATTGCTGATTGGAAATCGTAGTTGTTAAAATGAGCCTATCAAAGATACTGTCCTAAAATTTTTGCTTCCTTCTTTAGATCTCTAATAGGGTAAAATCTTGATTCACAAACATCCTTTGGGTGAATGCAGCCATGTTGAAAAGACTGTATCTTCATAAACTGTACACAGAGCTGTGTCTCCTGTGCAACACCCATAGACCACCCCCCACCAAGTTTGGAGGTTCGACTCAAGCACAGGCAAAATTCTGAAGCCTGCAGACTGCCTTCCTCAGGCCAGCCATAGTTTCGTCTCTCAGTGCACTTTCTGTGTTGGTGGTGACTGCCTTTTCTCTTTGTGAACCGAGTGTTGTCCATCTTTTTACTTCCATCTTCCTTCCCAAATGGGACATACTGATCATTTTTTCATTTGTAGTTTTAAAGGTAATCTCCACCAGGCCTTTTCACTTAAAGCCTGCAATGCCTGGCTGTGAAATGAATGTCTTTTTTGAGCTCAGTTTCCAAAGCATTAGGTATCACTGAATTGAGGGGGTGAGGTAGGATGGGGAAGAGGGTGGAAGGCTACAAGTGGTTACTTAACAAACCTAACTGTGCAGCTGCCCACCTCTGCCGTGATAGTCTAAGTAAGAAGACACTGCTATTGACAGCTGGCTCAACCTCTCCATACTGACTTCTCCCTCTTTGTTTTTCTTATTTTGGCCAATTCTGGCAGTGTGTCTGACCTCTGGGGACACATTCTTTTTTCTTGTCTCAAGTGCGGAAAATTTTTCTTGTTGTCAGAGTTGTGTTGAAATAAAATTGGCCTTTGGCAGAAGCAGCGTTTGCTAGGAAGCTCCGGGGTGGTGGGAATCACAAGTGCTGAAGTGAGCCAGTTTGCATGGTCCAGTTGTGATCTGCTGAAATGAGGGGTAAGAGTTGTCCTATGAGGTCAGTCTGGATGGACTTCCAGGAGTGTTACTACATCAGTTACAGAGTGCTGTATCTCAAAGCGGGGCCCGCTAGCCATCTACATCAGGTTCTCCTGGGTGCCTATTATGAATGTATCCCAGAGAGACTAAGTCAGAATATAGAAAAGTGACCTTAGAGAGCTACATTTTAACAAATCTGCTCCTAAATTAGAAGAGCAACCTGACATTCTGGTTCTCTGTCCAGCAACTCCCGGGACTTACTTAGGTACGGGTGTCTAGAGGTTCTTAGGAAGAGGTAACTCACTCACCTTAAAAAAAATGTACTTCGCCTTAATCAGACATGTCAGAATCTGAGGCAGAAACCAGCAAGCCAGTCTGTCTGAGTTTTGGCGTCCAGTAGTGTGGGGCTCCTACCACCCCCAGAAGGAGAACTGTTTGCAGTTGTTGAAGCTCAGTGTGGCTCTGACTCTGCTCGGCCTTTGCATATGTTCTTCTGGACTTCGTATTTCTTTTCTTTCACCCTCAACAGGACCCAGAAAGATTTTCATAACTCCTGCCCACCACCTCATCCGGGACACAGTCGTACCTTACACAAGTGAAGGTGCTTCCCTTAGCACATTGTCCATTTCTTGCTTGTGTCTTTCTTTCCTGTTCGACATTGAGTTTAATTGTCCTTGTGTAAACGAGCTGCACCCAGGGCCTGATCTGGAATCATGCTCCATAAATGCTTGTCAAATGAATGGATGAGCCAGAGGATCTTATGAGGGCCCTTGACGCACATTCTCCTCAGTTTGCATTCATCTGCTGCAAGGAATGACAGGATTAACTTGTGTGTAAAATGAAATATGTTTGTATTAGAATCAGCTTCCTGAGATTCTTACAAAAATGTGTTTTGAGAACCATATAAATAGGGTAGGGAGAAAACTGGGATGCTTTGGGGGATCTAAATACTTGTGAGGTACTTTTTTTTTTTTTTTAATGCCACAAAATGCTTTAAAGAGCTTCAAGTAAATTTAAGAGAGAATCGACTGGATTTTGGCTAAGTGCTGGAAAAAAGTTTCCTTAATTCCCTATCCAAATACTTCAACTTAAATTTACTGGTAGCTATTTCAGAGGAAGATGGGGACTCCTCAATCCTCAGTTTGTTATAAAGAAAATGTTTTTGTCTTCAAATGTTTATAGGAAGGATTAAAGGCAATTTATGGCTCAAAGAGAAAGTAATAAAAGTGGTAACAATGGAGTGTCTTCTAAATTGTCATTTTCTGGAATTACTAACAATATCGACCCAGCAGGCATTTTACATCTAAAAGGAATTATGTTCATTTGTCATGCTTTAAGGTAAACTGTGACATCAATCTTGAGCTGCTAACCTGGATTGTTTCACCCTATTGTTTAAGATGAGGGATTGAGTCAGTTGTAGAGGAGACGAATTCTGTCATTAGATTATTTGCCACAATATATTTATATATTATTAAATATATTTATAATTTATCTCTTTTATAAAATTGGACTTTGAAATCTACATGAAATGTATTTTCATAATATCGAGGCACAGCCTATTTTTAGTTTTCTGAGAAATATTTCATTTTTAATTCCCTCAGGGAAAAAAAATCACAAGAATAAAAACAAATTAATCCGACAGGTTAATTTCCTTCTTGCATCACCCCTTTTTTGGTAGAAGAGTCCCAGGTTATAAGATTTCTTGCTATTTGTTTAACTGAAGCAATGATAGCTTTTTATAGTACTTTACAGTTTATGAAGAAATTTTTAAGTGAAATTGAATTCAGTCTTTGCAACAAGCGTGAATAGTAATGATACCATACTGTATATGTAACTGAGGCCTTTTATTATTTGAAAGCATATGGAGCTTCAGAGTTGTTAGACATTATCAGTGTCAAATAGTAGGGGATCTGTCTCCAAACAACGTCCTCTCTAACTATACCTCTGGTGAATCCAATGCTATTTTCCCTGCACTGTGTAGAAAAGAAATCCTAGAAATGTTACTATTGCTTGTTCTTTTCTGTTATCAATTAAAGAATGATTGGTTGCTAGGCTTGGTGAATCTGAGGTTTTAAAAAATGTTCAGGTATTTGTTGCAAATGATTTTTATGCATAGTGTAGTGTAAAAAGTGAATCTGGAATAATTTCAAATAAACATAGATTCTATGTGATACTCTTTAATTGCGTTAATGGTTCTGGAATTATGTTAATGTTTCTGGTTTATCTAATGGTCCAATCCTATGTACATGATAGAGTCAGTTTCTAGACTCAACTTCATCTGGAGGTTGAGACTTTCTGCATGGATAAGACTCAGTACCTGTAACAGCCTGTGTTTTCAGTACCGTTCCTATGCATATGATGCGTCCCCAGTAATTCAAATCCTTAGTAGGTTGTGACTTGCTCACTCATAATAAATACATCCTAGTGATCTATGTAGATTTCTGTTTAAATCCATTTTCTTTTCCCTACTCAGAGTAAAAGAAGCTGAAGAGGTGTGTAGGCAGAAAAAAGGAAAATCACTTTATAAAATAAAACCAAGACATGACTCCGGAATTGTAAGTATTTAACTTTTCTTGTTTTTAACTTGTGATTTTCTTTGGCTTTGAATCTTGTCTTCACAATATACACAAGTTCAATAATTTCCCTTTGAAATTTGGGTAAGCGATACACTTCTGATTCCAAGAATCTCTTTTTCTTTATGCCTTTAATCAGGCTCATAAAGCTAAGAGAATCTCAATACGCAGCATTCAAAACTTAAGGTGAATATGGTAAGCATGTGCATATGTGTGCATGTGTGCACACTGCTGGGGACAAGAGATCCTGTTACACTTTGTTCATTGCACACGGATCACAGACCAAGGCTGCACCTGACCCCAGAGTGACTGTACTGTGAGAGCCACTGTATTGGCATCTAAAACACAATGAGAAGCGTACCGGGCAGCGTCGTGTTTTGCTGGAGGTGCTCAGGCCTTCATCAAATGGCTCTACAAAGGTGGTCCCTAGGTCGAGTTCAACAAGACAATTCAAGTTTCCTCTCTGCTCACTTATTCCTTTAAAGTAAGATGCCAAATTGTACAGCCTTGGAGAGAAGAGCTTGGCTACAACACAGCATTTTCTTTGTGATGCGTAGATGCTCTGTTTAATGTTTTGAAGGGATCATCTTTTGGTGCCAGTGTAAGTAAATGGTGCTGTTTTAAATGAAAAGTAGAGTTAGGCCTTCAAATAGGAACATCTTTAATTGGATTGCTGTAACAGTCTAAATGGAAAAGACATCAAGATAAACCAAATTGAAATACAATTAAATAGCCCTACTTATAAAAAGGTAGGCATTCTATCTTCATTTCAAATCTTATTTTTGGCTGGGGGTATTAGCTCAGTGGTTAGAGTAGGGCCCTGAGTTCCACCCCTGGCACCAAAAAAAAAAGAAAAAAAAATCTTATTTTTCCTTCAGTTTTTCTGTATCAAAATTAATCTTATCTAATGACAAATTTAATCTGATTAAAGTTCAATCTTAAAGCTGTATTTAACAAGGAGGAATTGTTATTAGTTAGTCTCAATCATGTTACTATAAGACTACAAGGGAATTAAAGCACATTAACCATGAAATGAAAGAATTGATTACCTTTTCATATTTATGTTTGTATGTGAGATCAAGAATGAGAAAGATCTTTAGCTCCTTCACATGAGTCAGAAATAAAATTTTAAAAGCTTATTTTTCCTCTAAAATATTTGGTAATCTTTCTTGATAAAATTCAAAAAGATAAAGTGGACCCTACTCATATTCTTTTTCCTCATGGGTTGGTGGATCTTTAATCTTTTCCTAGAGAATTTAACAAAAAAATCTTATTTGGTCTACTCTAAACTCCATGCTTTAAAAAATCTTTCTCTTTCTGACTATAATTCTTATCTGACATGTTTATTTTCAGAAAGCAAAGATAAGCATGAAAACCTGAACAAGAAACAGAAGGATGAAAATGAGTCCTTGCAACAACTTCCACAAAATTCAGCTGACCTGAGGGTGGGAAGGAAACTACATCATGCTGATCATTTTTCTTCTTAGCCTCTTGCATAATCTTTGTGTTTTCTAGACAGTTCACCAATTGTTGAATTTTAGTGTATGTTGATCAGTGGAGACCAGTGGAAAATTTGGAACCTTTTCCTTTTGTAATTGTTTAGGGCACACACTGATAGGCCTAAACAGCATGTATAAGCAGCAGTAGCTGCACAGCTCCACAACATCACGGCAAAAACACTTTGCTTTCTACTGATGACCAGGACTCCACATCACTGCATTTAGATTCATGGACAAGTGTTATTTCTAGTGATTATTTGTATCCATTTCCTGTCTACTTATAAATTTTCTATTTTAAAAATCTAAGTACTGTTTATATATCATAATCAATGCTTTCCCAGTTCTTGGGTTGCTCTCCATAGCTATATATTTGTGAAAGAAGATTATCATTTTTTTAACTCAAGTCAGGTAATGACTAGAAAAACACATAGCAAAAGAAAAAATAGTTTCCTATAAATTATTTAATATAGAAGGAATCAGAGTTTTAAGTTTAATGAGAGCCTATAAAAAGTGTATTTGAATCAGAGGTAAATTAAATCAAAGGTGTGCCTCTCTATACCTCTTACTTTATACTTCACAAGGAGAATTTTCATCAGTAGTTTGAAGGAATTAAAATAAATGATGCTGATAAAATTGCCAAACATGACTACCATAAAGAAAAACCCAGAAAGAAAGGAAAAATTGGGAATGGAACCTATTAAAATCTATCTAGAACCTATTAAGAAAACATCTTTGCTTGTGTATTTTGACATAATTGAGGTTATCGTGGTAAGTTACAGCAGGTGATTAAAGCTATAAAATGAGAATACAATGATTCATTATCAAAAGGAGTCAGGAAAGGATTTTATTTTACTGTGAGGAAAAATACGTAAGTCTCCCACTCATTCTGAGAGTATTTTTAAATCAACTCATGACACATTTCGATGTTTATATCTAACGTTAATAGTGGTTTTTATTTTTTTATTGCTATTAATGATATTAGTTGAGAGTTATAGTTGTAGAAAAAGGGGAGAATTTATTGCTTTTGCAAACCAATTATGGAAAGCGACTTTAAAAAGGCAAAACAATGTTCTAAATCATAACTATGTTTGTATTTATGTAAAGTATAATGTCTTACCTTTTAGTTCGTAGTTTAAGTGCAAAGAAATAGTAGTGTTTTTTTTCCCTGTTGTTGTTTTGTAGTCTTCCTGTCCCCTCAGCCCCTTTGATGTGTATATATTACCATTCTTCAATGACATAATAGGGCATTTAACAAAAATTGCTCTGTGCAATACTGTATGTAGTGTTTCTATTTCAATTTTTTAGAATGTTAATTTATATGAAAATAAAATGAATAATAAAATATTTTTGTGTCTGTGCCGTGCATGTTGTATAAGGATACTTGGAAAATAACAGCCGCCTTGTCACTTTTCCTGTCTCTGGGACAAAACACCCAATACTGAAACTTGAAGGAGTGGTTGGTTTGGGCTCACAGTTAACAGTCCATGGTCAGATGGCTCCAAAACAGAAACTGCATGGCAGAGAGGCATGTTGGAACAAATGCTGCTTACTTGGCAGCTAGGAAGCAGAGAAGGAAGGGAGGAGCAGGGAGGGATAGTACATCCTTCCAGGCTACACCCCCAGGGACCTGCCTCTCCTGACCAGGCTTTACCTCCTAAGAGCACACTGACAGGCTAAACTCACTAGTATGAGGCCAACAATGAGTACAGTGCTCCCTTGATCAAACCACCTTCCAAACACATGAGACTTTGAGGGGACATTTCAGATCCAAACCATAACAATAGCCACCAATTTAACATTTGCAAAGGGGTGAAGCTTGAGAGAGGAGTGAAATTAAGTTAGTCTGCAGATTCATATGTAACAGAAAATTTGCAAATTGTTTCATGGGTCCAAAAACTTAAGTCTGTCAGTGATACCTAAGTAAAAAATCCTGATGAAATATTTACTTCTTTGTACCTAAACTAGGATTTCCATCCTGAGCTCACAATGACCTTCCGCACATTTCCAGTTGAGTGCCTCACAATACCTTAAAATTCATGGTGTGCAAAGCCAAACTTAGTCCGTCCTTTTGTCTCTTCGAATCTGGTCATTGTTCTATATTACCTATCTGAGTGAATAAAGCTACCACCCACTCAGAACCTGAGTCAGTCTCTACATCTTACTTTCCCTTTCATCCTCATTGATTCAATTACCAGATCCTGTTGGTTTTGCAACTATTTGCCTCCAGCTCTCCCATTTAAATCCCCATGTAGAACCCTCATAAATTGCTTTGAATGCAATTGTTCTCAAATCCCAAGATTTGCTTTGCACCAGTTTTTTGCTCTATGGCAAACACAAATTTTTTCCTAAAATAAAAAACTGGTAATCTGAATTTCATGTTTAAAATATATCAGTGGACATCAAGATACATGCCCTCAAAATAGCCAAAATTTTTACTGTGGCTGAAAGAGTGATCTGGTACTTACCTTACATCTTGAGTCAGGTCTGTTGATTGAACATGTCTTGAATTCCAGCTGCCAACCAAACTAAAATACTTTTAGTCCTTTTATGTCATACTCTTTCTCAACTGCTATAGTTTGAATGTATCCCTCAAAGTTTAAGTATTGGAAGCTTAATCCCCAGTGCAAGTGTCAGGTGACAGACACTAGTTGAGGGGTGGTTGGGTTGTGGGGGTGTTAACATCATTTTTGAGGAAGTGGGTTTCTTATAAAAGCACCCCAATATACATGCTCTCTTGCCATGTGCCTGGCTCTCTTTTGCCGTGTCAAGAGGCAGCAGGAACTCCATTGGGCTTGGAATTCTCACCCTTCAGAACTGAAAGCCACCCAAATTTCTATTGTTTATAAAGTACACAGTCTGGTATTCTGTGACAGTGGCACAAAAGGGATTAACCTAACTAACAGATCTTTCTCTGTTTTCCCTCAGGTTGAGACATTCTCTCCTGTTTACCTGTCTCACTAATACCTAATTTTAGTCACTTGCTCTGGAACATCTCTAGACACTTGTCTCCCCAGCTTTGTGAATGTCACAGATATTCAGTGCTTTATTAATTAAAGCAAGATGCAGTGTCACCTATGCCAAATGCTTCTGGAAACAAGTGAGCAGAGAACTGAAGTCCACGGTCCAAAAGGCATAGTAGTAAAGACTACAGTACTAGTAACGAAGGAAGTAAAAAGGAAAGGTTCAATGTAGATTAAATCATATTAAAGGCATTTAAGTAGCTCCATGTGTGGAGGAATGTTTTGTTACCCAAGAAGTATAAAGCTGTGAGCCCAAATGCCCATCAACTGATGAATGAATGAAGATGTGGTTTTTTTTAATACATTGGAGTACTACTCTGCCATAAATAATGATAAGCTTGAGACAGTACTAGGTAAATGGATGCACCTTGAGACCATACGCAAGTGAAATAAATTGGACACACATGTTTAAATACCACATTGTTTCTCTAGTGCAAGAAACTGAAAGTGCAACTAAGGACTAAATTATATTACATTGGGAAAGGGAAGAAATTGTTCAAATGGGAAGGGGAGCAAGGGAAGAGGAGAGGGAAAAGAAGGGAAGGACTAGAAAAAAGAAAAGAAAAAAAGGGAAACAAAGCTTATGTAAATAAGGAGGGGAAGAGGAGTTGAAGGGAGGGGAGGGAAAGGGGTAAGAGAAGCAGCAAGTTATATCATGTACGGGTACGAATTCCCTATGATGAATGTTGTTATGTATATCTAAAATGTACCACTAAAATAAAATTTATGAAAAGAAATATAAGGCTGTGAGTTTGAAACTTGAATTTTCTCTGTTTACAAATAGAAAAACAAGGTAAAATAAACTTTCAAATGTGTAGATAAAGCGGGTGGGGGGGCAGCCCGTCTCAGTGCTTGAGCAAACGGAGGCCTCTGCACAGTGAAGGGAGCCCACGACGTGCCCCATCAACAGAGGGAAGTCAGCTCACACACCCGGCTGTGGGGACCTACCTACCAGTAAGAGCTGAATGAGAACAGCCAGGATACGGCAGGATACACAGGATACGGCAGACAGCAGCATTTGTCTGGCAGCAGGACAAAGCAGACCAGACTGGGCCGTGTCTGCACTGCGAGATCTTCAGTGTCACTGCCACACAGGAACCCGGTGCACGCAAAAAGGCTGAATCTGAGTAGACATGACAGAAGACCCCAGATGCTGAGGGGGTAAGAGGGAACAGAGAATATATGCCCTCTCAAGACAAACCTGTAAAACACGCTTCCAGAATAATTGTTGATACGAGAGTAAGTCTCAGTAAATGGAAAAATAAATTCACTTTCACAAATGCAAATAGGAGGGCAAAATTTAAATTATTTAATAATTATTATGTTTAGGATCTGCAATAAAATTTGGAAAACCTAATCATTAAGACAAAAAAAAATCATGAAAGCTGTGACAGTTAAGGTAGCAGGTCATATTTTCAGACATTAAAAAACTGAAAGCATTTACTGTCCAAAAACTTCAGTGAAGGGTCTGGTTAAGGGCACATTTCCCCGATGAAAACAGAGTGAAGGCCTGGGATTTGAGAAATCACAGAAAGCAGGTATCAGTGGTGTAAATGAACTCCAGACTGTAAAACTAATGACTATAACTTATATTTAAAAAGGATACTACAATTTTAGAATAATGAAAGATGAGAGGAATTCAGAGACTAATCCAAACATGCTAAAAGTCTCGCCTTATTCTATTCATTTATTTAATTCAATATAATTTTATAGAATCGTTAATATGTGCCAGAAACTGCCATATGCTTTAAAAATAATGGGCTTACAGAAACTGTCCTGTCCTCATAAAACACACATTCTAACAGGGGAGACAAACAAAAAATGGTGTAAAATAATGTTAGGCACTTTGATATTTAAGTAACATGAGCATTAGCTTATTATTCACACCAGAACATCTTTGAATAATGCTAGAACATATTGTAACCTCCACCTTGCTTCATAGTGAAATATTTACTAGCTTGAAAGGAGTCTGCTCTCTCCCCAACTCATGCCACCTGCAAATGACTGGTGACTACAATGCAGCTACAAAACCAACAAAGTTTATTCAAAAAGAACACTGTAGATAAAACCATCTTGAAAATACTGTGCACAATGTTAGCAAACATCAGGAAGACCAGGAAGAAAAGTAGGTTATTTCTGGAGGACTAAGATGATGACACACAGATGGCTATTGGCTATTATGTGTGTATTTAAAAGTATTCTACATATGAATTGTATTAATCCCTCCAGATGCTGAAAAGTAAATTTAGACAACATGACTTTTGAAGAAAAAAGTCTGAACAATATTATTACATTTTTAAATGATTGAATATAGCAAGGTAAAGTCAGACTAGAGTATTAGAGAGAAGTATTTGAAGTATTCTCATTAGAGCTGGGGGTGGGATGTAGCTCAGTGGTAAAGTGCTTGCCTAGCACCACAAACAAACAAAAAAGTGGTATTCTCATTAAAGACTAGAACAAGACCAGAATGTGTACTTTTACCATTGCTATTTATCACTGTTCTGGTGATGAATGAAAACAAAGGCGTATGTTGGAAATGGATGAGATAATTTCTATTCGTTTTTTATTAGATTAATATACTCAGGAAACAGAAAATATTGCAGAAAATAATAGAATGTTATAAATTGACTAGACCAAAAACTAATGTATAAAATTCAAGAACATTCATATACATAAACAATATTTACTAGCAAGAAAAAAATTGGAAACTCCCCCTTCCCACACTCACACACTTGCAAAAGAAACCAAGGCTGGGGTGTAGCTGAGTGGCAGAGCATGCGCTTAGTGTGTGAGGCCCTGGGTTCGATCCCATTACCAAACAAACAAACAAAAAGTGCTGAACAGCATGGAAAAACTTAAGAAATCCGCGAGGTCTAAATGATCTATATGCAAAGAATTAAGAGACACACAAAAAAATTCAAAGGCACTGACAATGTCATCACTCCTTAAACAAATCTAGGAAATTAATGCTGTCCAAGTAAAAATGCCAACAGAATGGCTTTTTGGAGAGAAGTGAAGAAGGGCCAGAAATAAACTGGCTTCAAAGTTCATACATAAAAATAAATAAGCACAATCAGAAGATTGTTTTTGGGAAATGACACTGGTAAGAGGACTATGTATTAAATATATTTAAAAGCGACAGTGTTTGTAATAGCAAAATATTGCAAAGTTCTAAATAACAAGGCAGTATGTGGACTTTAAAAAGAAAAACTGAGGAACATTTTATATATGATATAGAAGTTGCATAACATTTTGTTAAAGGGAAAATCCATAAAAAAAAAAAACTTGTATCTTTGTCATTTTGGTGTGAGAAAAATAATAAAGGATCAGTTAGTGGCGAACGTTTTAGAGTCTTCAATGATACAAACAGTCCTCTGCGGCATGTGTGCCATAGGTTCGCCCCCACTGGTATAGATGCTGTAAACGTACAGAGAGTGCACTCTGATTTATGTAAAATTGGATGCAGGGTGATTACTGAATTTCTGGAACTGTGTATACATAGAATATCTCTGGAGGCACTCACAGGAAACTGATAATATTGGTTAATTCTGGAGGAGTAGCAAAACTGGGGTTTGACAGCAGGAAAGAGGAAAGAGTAGGTTCTTTACAGTGATTTTCCTTTAATTCTTTTGGATTTGGCACAATGTGAAGAGTAAATCAATATGGAAATGTTTTATAATTCACTTTTGGGGATGTCATTTGTATCTCATTTCAAATATCAAATGACACCCATCTGGTCAATTATGTTGATTCGTGAAGACAGTATGCTTGGGGTGGTTCATGGTGCTCTGAGCTACTATAGCAACTCTATGAGAAGTCTTTCCCCAGGAAGATCTGGAAACTTCTCTCACTAGACCACCACACAGAGTCGCTTGGGAGTTTTGTACTTCACAATAGGCCCATTTCTGTATACCTTCTGCGAAGCCCCGTGCCTGAATTTGGGAGTTACTTCAGACTGCTTTCACAAGCTCTCATAGAAGAGACAATGACGGACTGCTGTGGGTTACAAAGGCCTGTCCTCTCGAATCAATTTAAAATGCCACCCCAGCTCCAGAACTCCCTATCAGATCAGCCAGGCTTCACTTATGACCAAATTTCTTTGCCTTATGCACAGTCTGATTCTGCTCACTTTCTTTCTAGTCTGGTCTGTGTCCTGCAAATATTTCCAATAAACCTACTCAGAATTCTCAGAGTATGGAAAACCAATCCAAAATAGATAGCAAATCAAGAAAGAAAACTGTAAAAAAAGATTCTGAGATGGCTCATTGCCAGCCCCTGCCAGGCTGTGCCAGGGCAATGCAACAGCTTTTCCCACATGAGCCACTAGTGAAGGGACAAGCTGGCAGGTACAGCACCTTTAGTGCTTAAAAGTTAGGAGGGCCAGAGTGCCTATATGGATGCTGGGACCGGGTACCTACTCCGAAATGGCACTGATTATTGAAGAGATGATGAAAGGGTGATTAACTGCCAATTCAGGCAGGATGTGAAAGCCATAGAAAGCGTCCCTTTGGCGCGTTTCATTAAGCCCCAATTCCTACAGTGACAGGAAGACTCTGGCTGTAGTAGTGTTGTTGCAGAAAGTTAGCTTTGTAGGCTGTTGCAAGTCTCCTGTGCCAAGATTAAGGCCATTAGAGGGAAAGAATGGTGTGGTGGACTTCTTATTATGGTCAATTGGAGCAGGAACACCCAGCTGGACTGAGTTGGTGTGGCTCTGGGTGTAGAGGATCCACCTGAAGGTTATTGCCAACACAGTATAAAGGAGAACGGGAGCAGAAGATAGGGGCCAGCTGTTGCCCAGGAGCAGCTCTGCTGTGGCTGTTTTCTCTGAAGTGAACTCAGCTGTTCCCCTCGCAGAAGGAGCTCGGGGCCTTGCTGTCGTCAAGGATGGCTGCTGTTTGCTTCGGGGGAGCTCTGGTCTTCATCTCTGCCGTGAGTGTCTTACCCTGGCTCCAGTATAGATTTCTTCAGCCTTTTAGTGCAGACACAGATATACATGGGACAGTGCTGTGGGCTCCCAGCCCTTGGTTGGATCTTTTGGGTCTCCAGTGCATAGATAGACATTTGGCGCTCTTCCGCATTTGGCTTATGAGTGAATGTTATAACTTGTAAATGTCCTGTATTAAATCTGCTCTCTTGCAAACCACTGACTCTAGAAAAGTAACTAATACAAATGGGATGCTCAAAATTGAGTGAGGTACACCTGGATAGGAGGAGTTTAAGAATCGCAAGCTTCAAATTTCCCTGAACCTCATAGACCTGTAGTTAGGCTCATAACCCTCCTGGGAAGTGCTGGGCTGGCTAAGCGGTAAGAGGAGCACACAGTGAGGTTACTGCAGGGAAGAAGCGTGAGGAGTGTGCCGGGAAGCTGCTAGGTCAAAGAGGGGGAGGAGAATATTAAGTTGGATAAGGGGTACTTATCATCAGGAGAGACATCTCCCACGATTCAAGACTTAACTCTGGCAAGTGCCAGGAATTGTGATAATAAGCTGTCAGCATGATTCTTAGAGGACGACAAAAGCTGTGATCCATGTTCAGTGAAATAAAAATACAGGAATTGCCATGATGTATGGTGCAGAAAAGAATCCAAAGGCCCAGGGAAGTAAGCCGCCATGCTAAAGTGGATTGGCTATGTAAAGCTAAAAATGAAACAAAATAAACAAAATACTCCGCCAGCTACATTCCTGGGATGCCTGTGCTTGTGAGGGAAGAAGCGATTTTGTAGAGAAGTTGGTAGTGCCTGTCATCCGTAGACCAGGGCTAACTGTAGAAAGACGTGCTCTTGTAAAAGGAGGCTCTCTGATGAACAGGAGAATAGCACAATCTCAAAACAACAGAAGCCATGTCGGCACGCTTAGCTTTCAGAAGTAATGTTGGGGTCATTTGTTCCAAATCAGAGTGCTACTGTACTGGCACGCGGAGGTCTACCTTGGAGATGGTTAATAGAATATGATGCTTCTAGATGTACTGCCAACAAGGGCATTGTTCAATTAACATAGCCAAAAGAAATCAATGAGGCAGAGCGCAGCATCTCATTAAAAATTGCAATTCCCAGCCTGGTTTCCTGATCAGACATAGAACCCACTGGCTCAAAGACTGGCTGGTTCCCTGTGACACAATATCTGCAGTATGGAACACATCTACCCATATGATATTTCCACAGTCCTTACCTTGGGAACTTTGGGCCAATTATTCAAGTAAATATGCTTTGAAGGAAAGGAGAATACTCGGACTTTTGAGCGCTGGAGATCAGATGAATCACCATGACACTCTACTGCAGTGGAGGTACGTAGGGAGTGCTGGAATCCTGGCTAACATCTGGCTCTCCGTGCGCCCACTGCTCTGTGGACCAGCTGGATGCTCCATTCCCTCATATCCAAATGCACAATTG